>WYDI02020952.1:0-14726 GCA_009867235.2 Psittacus erithacus | reverse complement strand
GAATGGGTTGCCCAGGGAAGTTGTGAATGCTCCATCCCTGGTGGTGTTCAAGGCCAGGTTGGACAGAGCCTTGGATGCCACGGTTTAGTGTGAGATGTCCCTGCCCGTGGCAGGGGGTTGGAACTAGGTTATCTTAAGGTCCTTTCCAACCCAAACCATTCTGTGATTCTATGATTCTAAAAAGGGAGTTTAACTTTGGCTTCATGACAAAGACCATCCCTTGTTAGCCATCCGTGACGAATAAGTCACTGGGACAGAGGTCCCCAGGGGTCTGGGACTAATGCACATCATCTGTGGACACAGGGCTGTCACAGCAAGGCCATCCTGCAGAATTTCAGATGCTCAGGAAATATCTTGGCCAGTTTCTGGGCGGGGGGTCTCCACTTGCTTATTTTGTAAGAGGGACCTTGGTATTTTATGATATAATCTCTAAAAAATAGAGAAAAACCATTTTAGAAGTGTTACAGCAATGTATTACTGACGACAAAGCATTTCAGAGACCAGAGCAGCCCCTGAGTTTGAAAGAATCTGCCCTTTAAGGGTAACTTCTGCCTTCACAAACCACCCAGACCGCTGCCATTTTACCACCTGTCTTGGTGCCATTTGCTCTGTGAAAGCTCTTGCTCCATGTTGGAACTCCGCAAGGAAAAGCTCTCCCAGCCACAGCGAAAGCTGCTGCCTGGGAAAGACAGCTGCTATTTGAGCTGCCAGGAACCCAGGGCTGGGTTAATCCCAGGCGGAATTCCACAGACGTCAGCGGGGATGTGCCAGGGTGACTGTCTGATCCCTTACGCCGGCCGCTTCATTCACATTCCAGGGTTGTTCATTTAAAGCCTGGTGTTTTGGAGTGCTGTGCGAACAAAAGCACTTGTTTTGCAAGTGCTGTGTTTCACATCCGTGGAGTTTCACTGATGTAGCAAAGAAATAATGGTCTTTACTGAGATCCCTGTTCTCTGTGGTGCTGGGAAGTTTATGCCTCAGTTTTAGATCTGACTTTGGTTTTGTTGAGTGTGTTATAGATATAGAATCACAGAATCGTTGGGGTTGGAAAGGACCTTAAGATCATCTAGTTCCACCCCCCCAACCATATATTTAAAGGCTTGATGGGAATGAATTAAGTCTGCAGACAATGAGCTTAATATATGATTGCCTCAATCTGCGTATGTGAAAATCAACCCCACTTAACTGATAGAGATGGGTTCACCTTACGTTGAGGTGCTCTAAACTTTGGGGAAACTGAATTTGAACCTAAAAGAGAACTGCACAACCACTTGTCATGCCAGGCACAAGAAGGCTGAGAAGTGATTTTACGCTGCAGGAATGATCCCCACTCAGTTTTTGACAAAGACCAGTGCTGATGGTCAGTGTACTGCAGCTTAAATTGAGCTTATGTGATCAAACCAAGTGTAGAACTACTACAGGTGGTTGGTTCCGAAGTGAAATCTCATCAAGTCAGTATTGGCTGCAGGTTCCTGCCTGCCTTTCATCAGGAAGCTACTTTCTCAATGTAGAGCTGTCTAGTAAGTACAGTCTAGATGTACTAGAATGTCTGCTCTGGCAGTCATTTCTCCAGTGTACAAGGTGAAGGCAGGTTTTAGTTCTCTCACAGCCCTGATAGTTGTTCCGTCCCCAGTAAACATTCTTTCCTTTCCTGAGATGAATATTGCAATCAGGAATCACTGCTTCCTTTCTCCTCCTCTTCTGCCTGCAATAACTTTGGAGTTTGTTTACCAGTTTTAGTCCACCCTGAAGATGTGGTCCAAGCCTCCGAAATGCTGGAGCTCCCGTCTCTGTAAATCAAAGTTGAGCAGAGGGAAGAAACCTGAATTAGTCCTCCAATTGGGAAAGATTTTTCTCCATCATGTGTCACATTCCAGGCTATTGGCTGTGTGTGATTTTCCAGCTGCATGAGGGGAAGGCTGGGATTATTGGAAACATGAGCAAGTCTTTGGGAGACAGGAGTCACAGGTCTGCTGCTCACACAACCGCTTCTTATTCTCTTAATCCACCAGCTTTGGCATTTGATGGGTTGAAAATTTGCAGAAAGTAACTGTGAAATAGAATTGACTTTGAGTCAAGCATCCAAGCCAGGGCTGTATGAACTGAAACAGGCTGTATGAAATAAACAGAACTAGCTGAAGCACTTCTCAGAGAGAGCTAACTAGAGAGAGCTCTCTACAAGCTAATGCTAAGCCTCCTAAATACCCAGGTTTTACCCATCGCCATGTTAAGATGAATCTGCTGTAAAGGAAGAGGAATTAATGTGTGAGGAAGTGCAAGAAGAGTTTTCTAGGTTGAAAACTGCATCACTGTGGATGTGGTTGCAGGTCTGCAGTTCATGTAGCAACACCCCAGAATTAGTGAAATGCAGCAACTGAATGGACTTGGGCCCCAGCTGAAGATTAATCATGAAGTGCACCCAGCTGTTGGGGGGATTGAAGCACACCTGGTGTTTTTGCATTGCCATGGGCCATATGATACATGTAGCTGGTTATCGGTGATGAGATTCATCTGATTAGGAGTGTCAGAGTCTACATTTGAGGTCCACTCATTGTTCATGGAGTCAAGAGGGGAAATTACCTTTTCTATGGTAAATGCCTGCATTTGGTCAAATGAACAAACCCTAACTCCCTTGATTTATATTGACTATATTGTCTTCACTGTCTCTGAATGGAACCAATGTTCAGACAGCTCAGATATGGGCATACATATTGTAGACACCTAAAGTTAAGTGAGGTGGACCCATCCTAGGTTTCACTTCACATAGTATCCTCCTAAGATACTCCAACATGGTCCATTACACACCATGGAGAGAGACCTTTAAGAGAGTAAATAACACAGACCTGTCTCAGGGACTTAGTGCAGATGAGAAGCAAGTCCAGGCAATTCACATCACTTCTTGTTGACAGAAAATGGCCAAGTGTACGTGCAGAAGAAGCCCACCATGTACCCACCTTGGAACAGCACTTTTGATGCCCACATCAACAACGGCAGGGTCATGCACATCATTGTCAAGGACAAAAGTGCTGAAATGGTTTCAGAGGCCACCGTGGAACTCAAGGTGCTGGCGGAGAGGTGCAAAAAGAGCAATGGGAAGACAGAGATGTGGGTGAGCATCTTTATTTCCTCTTGTCAGATGTGATGGGGTGTGGGAATGCCTTGAGTCCATGCCATGCTGTGACTGTAACCAGCAGGGCAGCAGGAACTGCTTGCCATCCAAGGAATAATGTTTTGAGTCTATTTGGGTATGAATTGAAGGAAAGATTTCCATTCATGTCAGAATAAAAGAGCATGGCACATTATATTACCTGCTGCTGTTATATCAACTGATACATCAACATGGCAGGGGGGTTGGAACTAGATGATCCTAAGGTTCTTTCCAGCCCTAACTATTCTATGATTCTATATTGAAACGTATGCCTTCTGTTAGCAAGGATTCCGGTGCAGGGGAGCTATGCCTACATATTAATCTTTGCTCACAAAACCCACTGGGGACAAATGGTAATATGAGCAGCTAAATGTGAATTATTTTATGTGCTCTGGGGAAACAGCTTTAGAAATTTAATCTAATGTCAAGTAACTGATTCATAGTTACCTGACTTCAGGTTTATGTCGGAGGAACTCCTTTAAAATCCAAGTAATAGTGGAGTAGATTTGAAGTAACAGTCTTTGTAAGGATGCTAAATGTAAGGTTGTATTCCCTGGTAGCCCAAGCAAGAAAGTTCTTGATAATAGTCTTTAACATGTTGTATTCAGTAGTCATGCTGCGAATAGCTATAAAGTGAAAAGACATTTGGAGAGAAACTGAGAAACCTATTTCCTTGTTTGCTTGTTTGTTTCTCATGCTAGTTCTCAGGCTAAGCTGCTTGGGTTATGAAGACAGTAGAAAAGTCAAAAAGACTTCAGTCACTTGGCAGACCTAAGAGCGATATGGTAGAGATTTACACATTTAACACATAACTTGGAAATCATTAAGATGCTTAAGGAGGGAATTGAAAACCAAAAAGCTTTTCTCAGCATGACTCCAGTCCCAGCCTTTAAAGCCATGGGAAGCCGTAGCCTGGTGAGGAGAAGAGGGATCACATAGTCTGGTCTGCTGCTTGCTTGCATCAAGGGTAACAGACCTGAGGTCAGGTGGAACTGGGAGACCCCGATCGTGTTGTGTCCCAGCTTGGTGGTATCTCCTGAGATCTTTTCTCTACTCACTCCCTGGCACAACCTGGGGAAGGTGGTCCCAGGTATCCCATCCTGCAAGGGCCATGAGGAGAGAGAATAGCATTTTTCTCACTTTGCTGTGCAAGGGCACTATTTCCTGTGGAAGGTAGAGAGGTAACATTGCTCAAGCTGTGCTGGAGGTGGGTGAGGAAGTCTCTGTTGTGATCCTCAGGCTGAAGAAATCCTTGAATGTAGGTGCTTTTATACCCAGGCAGGTGGATACAGATTTACAAAGGCATCTATGGACGGAGGTTCAGATAGGTGGGAATTTCCAACTCCAGCGGGAAGGCCCAAAAAATGCCTAAGTAAGCTTGTTTGTAGCACCACTCACGCTGACTGTAATGGAAGTTAGACTTGCAGAAGCAAGTGTCTAAGAGATTTTAGCATCTTTTAAGTACCTTTCTAAAGCTGGCTTATTTTGAGGTGCTCTCACTTCCAACTTGCAGGATCTACTGGGAACAAGCTTACTCTATAGATACTGCTGGTCCTGCGCTGGTGTCTAAAATCCTTCCTACAGCTTTTGTGATTTAGTCATATTTACCCCTTCTATCATGCCACTCCAAGTGTCTGATAAGAGGTGATCTGGCCTCCTCTCTCTATAGTTGCTCCTATCATGCCTTGTTGCCCCACATTAATACGAGCAACCCAAAACCTACCATTAATTGACATTCATCAATTCCTACTGGGAAAAGGACATAGTTTGAGGCATCTGAAATGATTATTGATTTGAATGACTGATTTCATTTCTTTGAATGACTGATTAATGATTGCGCTGGTCTCTCTTTCTTGTTTTTCACTTACCTCAACCAGCTAGAACTGAAACCTCAGGGACGAATGCTGATGAACGCAAGATACTTCCTGGAAATAAGTGGCAAGTGATTTAGTTTGTCTATTGATAGATGTGATTTCTGGTTATGTGGGGCAGAGCTGGTGTCTTCACTGAAAGGGGTGCCTATGTGATTGCTGATTTATTCCTAGGAATTATCATAGTGGTTTGAAATGAGCAGTCCAGAAAAGCATTTTTTCTTGTATGGTGGGGATGGAGCTGACTCTTCCTCAGTGATTTGCAAGGTAGATTTTTGGCTGGTTTACCACTAAAATGGTAGATTTTCTCATTATAAGCAAGACAGAATAGCTACATAAGGATCCAGCTCCCTCTGAAATCATTCTGCTTGTATGTAAGCATGTAACATCTGTTATGGTGTGCATTATAGTGCAGATGTAAAGGTTGAGGTACGATTTAAGGTTGACAACACCTAAGTGTACTTGTTAGTTGGGCATTTAAAATGAAAAGCAATCTAGGCAAAACAGGAAAAGAACCTAGAGAGTGATTCATCTGATCACATGCAGGTTCCTGCTGCAGGGTGAGCTGAGTCATTCACTGGGCTCCATTGACTGCTGAAGCTAGACCTCCAGGGACGGAGCAGCAGCTTAGTCACCCTGGAGAGGGGACACACGGTAGTTTATGTGTCTTCACGGGGAACCAAATCCCACCTGCAGAGTTTGATGTCCATGTGAAATACATTTTGCTTTGTGGAAGAAAATGGGTTGCAGTCCAAATGCTCGATCTTATCCTTCTGTCTTTGATGCCAAAATTCTCACACCCTCAGATGTGGGTGAAGCTGTGAGGTGTAGATACCTAGAAGGGCCTCCTATTCATAGAAACATAGAAGTACTGAAAGCAGCTAAAAGCATGTCCATACTAGTATTTTCTCCATCCATTAATATAGAATAGACTGTTGTTGCCTTCTTGTATGTTATGTCAGAGAGGCCAAAGCATAGAAAACACAAATTGTCTTTGTATTACAAAGAGCAAGATCAGCATCAGATCACGCAAGGGGTCAGTTTCCACAGAATACCTGTGAAACTTGCTGTGCATTGTGTGAGTAAAAGGAAACAGAGATTGAGAGTGAGATAAAGAGTGCATATTTAGATTTGTAGGCACGAGCACATATATAAGTGCACGTGTGTGTATATATGCATGTGCAGTCAGAGTTGGTTCGGCTGCTGTTCTAAAAAGGTTAAATGTGAATAATGGCATGGATACAGCAAACAGCAAAGCATCTGGTGACATGATAAAATAACAAGACAAAGAATATCCTAGAAACATACATAGGTGCTTACACACTTGTACACATAAAGGATTCAGTTCAATACCCATATATATTATATACAAAAGTGTGTTTGTGCATATATAGATAATATTAATTTTTATGCATTTTCATCTGGTTTAGGTCATGGTTCTTCAGTGCTATGCAAAGTTAGAGGTTAATGTTTAACTGCTGATTTTCTCTCCTTGGAAAATTTCTGGTCTGCATTTCAAAAGCAGCATTATGACTGTTCAAGAAAGCTCTGGGTCTCAAGTTTAAAGTCATTTTAGTGTCTTTTTAGGGATGGCAGATAAAAACCCATCCAAATGAGCCTTGTGTGGGCTTCAGAAAATGGTATTTCTTAAAAATCCTCATTTCCATCAGTGAATTGGCTTTAGTCATTTAGTGTTCTGGTAGCTGCATTTTCTCAGGGCACTTTATCAGACAGTTATCTGTTTCCTTTCCCTGCAGATGCAAAAAACCTCGCTGACAGTGAGACTGAAGCCTTCTCCCTGCACCAGCGCAGGGGAGCCATCAAACAGGCCAAAATCCATAATGTGAAGTGTCATGAGTTCACAGCCACCTTCTTTCCGCAACCCACCTTCTGCTCTGTCTGTCATGAGTTTGTCTGGTAAATGAAAATAGATCTATGCCTTTTCTCCTTTTAATCCTCAGGAGCAGTTCTTGGGTAGATGTGGCACTTAGAGACATGGTTCAGTGGTGGACTTGGCAGCGCTGGGTTAATGGTTGGACTCGGTGATCTTAAAGCTCTTTTCCGATCTAAATGATACCATAATTCTGTGATTCTCCAATGGCTCTCTGTGCTCCAGCTGTCAGTAAGGCAGCAGGATGAGACCCTTGACATTTTACCTGTAGAGTTATTGCATCACTTCCAGGATGTGGTTCACAGTTGTAATTCCAACTGTGACAGTTCCCTTCATTTGTTAGTATGAAGACAGGCTGGGAGCACTGGGGCTGTTCAGCCTGGAGAAGAGAAGCTGCATGGAGACCTCAGAGCAGCTTCCAGTGTCTGAAGGGGGCTACAGGGATGCTGGAGAGGGACTTTTCATTCGGGACTGCAGTGATAGGACAAGGGGTGATGGGTTCAAACTGAAACAGGGGAAGTTTAGATTGGACTTAAGGAAGAAGTTCTTTACTGTGAGGGTGGTGAGGCACTGTCACAGGTTGCACAGAGAAGTGGTGAATGCTCCACCTCTGGCAGTGTTCAAGTCCAGGTTGGACATAGGCTGGGGTGACATGGTCGAGTGTGAGGTGCCCCTACCCATGGAAGGGAGTTCGAACTGGATGATTTTAAGGTCCTTTCCGACCCTAACTATTCTAGGATTCTATGACCTCTGGCCAGCTGCATAGACATTTCTCATCAGCCCAGTTTGCTCTTTATGTGTCTTGAAATTCAGAACGCATGTGCTGAAACGTCTGTGAAAACCACAGAGAATCACTCCACAGTTAGATTGAATGAAGATATTTTAATTAGAGAAGCTCTATAAAGACTGATAAAAAGCAAAGCTGTTTTATTCTGTTCCTTTTATAAACATTGCTCTCTTTTTTCCCTCAAGGCCTTCAGACAATTCAGCATTAACCATTTCTCTGTATCTTTCAGGGGACTGAATAAGCAAGGCTATCAATGCAGACGTAAGAAACTTTTCTGATGTTGTTACTATCATTATTTACTTCTTTTCTGAAGGAATATTTTATTAACACCATGATACACTTGTTCTTTCAGAATGTAACGCTGCCATTCATAAGAAGTGCATTGATAAAGTAATAGCCAAGTGTACAGGATCAGCAGTCAATAGCAGAGAAACAATGGTATGTATTATTGTTTGGCTGCTTTTAATAAACTTTGAGTGTCATTCAGATCTGTCCTACATCACTGCAAAGCAACTTCTGATAAAGCAGAAGGAGCTGCTGAACTAAAGGCTGTGTGATCTGATCTGTGACCTTTGTCTTTCACGTTCCCAGTGGTTTCATTACCTCCTACTTGTGATTTACTCAAATGCAGCTGCTGAATAAGCAGTTGCTGAATCAGGATTGACATTCTTCTAATGTATGAAGTATAGCTTAGGGGTAAGTCATGGACATGAGGTGGAGATTTACTGGAGGAAATTATTCATTCCCTAATGTTAGACAGGACGCTATGTTGAATTTTCAGAGCAGTACTTTGACATCCCACTCTGGGTTATCTGAGATTTCCAAGCGGTGAGTGGAAGATCTGGCATCTCCACTATTACTAGTTTTATTTTCTCATATCACTTTATTATAAACCCTCTTTTTTGGTAGGCAAAAGTGAAACTTGATCTCTTGGTGGGACTATTCCCTTTTCCTTGGTTGTGTTCCAAAACTTCTGTTTGCTTTCAGTCCCACCCTGGTTCCTGTTCTCCTTCTGCAGTCTTGAGAGATGAGATTCATCTCATTTGTCTTCTGACATCTCCAGGGTAGATGTATCCGACTTTGTCACCACCTTTGACTCCCTATGTACTTAAAGAAGAAAAATAGGCTCTTCCAAGAGTGAGTCATTACAACAAATGTAGACATCCTTTTCAAGAGGGGATGAATAATTTTTAGAAGTGCCATTGTTTTTCCATTGAGCATTAAGGGAGGCTGGTTGCATAGATGAGATCAGAAGATTAAGCCCAGGGATGAAATTACCCAGTTCCCACTGAACTGCAGTTATTACTTGGCTTTGTATATTTGAAATGGTAGTTAAAGATAGTTTCTTCTTGTTGGTCATACCCAAGGATAAAAGGGCAATAGACATCCCGTCTTCTGT
The DNA here is from genome assembly GCA_009867235.2 of Psittacus erithacus. Taxonomy (NCBI): domain Eukaryota; kingdom Metazoa; phylum Chordata; class Aves; order Psittaciformes; family Psittacidae; genus Psittacus; species Psittacus erithacus. Next base: position 5,630 of record WYDI02020952.1, on the reverse strand, counting down.
GGTACGAGTCCAAGGCCAGGTTGGATTTGGATTTGAGCAACCTGGTCTAGAGGAAGGTGTCCCTGCCCATGAAAGAAGGTTGGAACTAGATGCTGTTTAATGTCCCTTCCAACCCAAACCATTCTATGATTCTATGATAAGTCCGGTTTTTCAAGCAAAGCTGAGGTGGAGTGAATTGCCAACCTGGCTTTTCTCTTGCAGTTCCATAAAGAGCGGTTCAAGATCGACATGCCTCACCGCTTCAAAGTCTACAACTACAAGAGCCCAACGTTCTGTGAGCACTGTGGCACGCTTCTATGGGGTCTTGCACGGCAAGGACTGAAGTGTGATGGTGAGTCCCTAATGTATGCATCACAACCCGAGCATGGGAGTGAGCCGTTGTCTTTAGAATGTTGCAACCTGAAGAGCCAAATATCATTTATTATACCTCCAAGACCAGTATGAGATTCTGTCCAGGGTGGTCAAGAGGACTATCCTTCAAGGAGTATCATTTTCAAGAGGGACAATTGTCAATATACAGAAAGATATGTGGTCCATGAGACTGAAGAGTCACTTCCCAAAGAGGCAAAGAACATCTCAGTGGCACTGCTGATCTTCCAAAGTCACTCCCAGTATTAATTTATATGCCTTATTTCCACTAGCAGACAAACCCAAGACACTTAATCTTCATAATCCTGTATCAATGGGGAGAACCTGTTCTGTGATTATAGTTTATCTCTGAGCTGATAGGTTCAAACTATGAGTGTAAGTTTTGGTACCACGGTGAGTTTTGGTAGCCTGTAGCTGCAAAGGCTGATGGATTTTGGAATGGACCTTTTGTCCCGAAGGAGATATAAAAAACATTGTCTCCATAGAGAAACAAATAAAATGACCTGAGTGCCATTCCATGAGACATAAATGGTGTCCAAGCTTTAAGCTGTTTATGTGGCTATGTCTGCCCTTGGCCAACAGCAGCACATGCTTCTGCCCAGCCTCATGTCAGAGCCTTTATAGCCTCACAATCCTTTGTTGTTTTGACACCTCTTGCTCTTTCTTTCAGCATGTGGCATGAACGTCCATCACAAGTGCCAGACAAAAGTAGCAAACCTTTGTGGAGTTAACCAGAAACTAATGGCTGAAGCTCTAGCCATGATAGGGAGCACCCAGCAGGTAAATACCTAAAGTCTTGAGTCACATGGAGAAGGGAGGATCAACTGTTCAGTGTTTGTTTCAGTGCAAGTAATTTGGGCATTGAGTGGAGCACAATTAAGTGGAGGCTGTGGGTTCCTCTATGTTACTAAACCCCTGAATGTTAGGTACAGAGATGCTTGTGTCATAGCAAAGCCCTCTTCTACATCTTGGCTTCTGTGACATTCACAGTCAAGAAGCTACAGTGTCCATAAGAGCAGAAGTGGAAGAGGGTAGATTTAGATTATATTAGGAAGAAATTATTCACTATGAGGGTGCTGAGGCGCTGGCACAGGGTGCCCAGAGAAGCTGTGGCTGCCCCATCCCTGGCAGTGTTCAACGCTAGGCTGGACAGGGCTTGGAGCAAGCTGCTCTAGTGAAAAGTGTCCTTGCCCATGGCATGTCCATGGCAGGAACATGGGACTAAATAATCTTTAAGGTCCCTTCCAACCCAAACCACTTTGTGATTTAATGGACATGACACATGGCTCAAAATGTCAAAACCATGGCATTTTCTGTTTTCTGTAATCCAGGCTCGCTGTCAGCGTGACACTGAACAGATCTCCAGGGATGGACCTCTTGAAATTGGCTTCCCAGTTACTGTGAAGGAGGTGACACCGCTTCAGACATTGCCAGCATCTACAACAGGAAAAAAAGGTGATATGGGGCAGCAAGCTTTGGTAACTTTTTGCTTGGTCCATGATTATGTAGAGGTGACAAAGGAATTGATTAGCCAATGAATCTTTCATGCATCTCTCCAGCCTAGAGCAAGACGTACCCTTTCTCATCTCAGGATTCCAATAACTCTTCCTGGCAACATTACTTGGGCATGGCAGATAAGATCCTAGCCTGGTTCTTTCTCTATAAACCAGCACTTCCTCCATGCCATCCAACCTCTAGTGAAATGAGAACCAACCTTCACTCATTCAGCTAACCCCTAAACTCAACTCTTTTTCTGACCTGGTGCTTGAGCACATCTCATACCTCCACTGGCAAAAATATGTTTGCTCCCTTTTGGGACTCATAGACTGTAAAATCTGAGAACTTTAAAGAGAAACCAAGCTCTAAACAGGAGATTGGGAATCCTTCTGATCACTATGGCCAATTCTCTTTCTGATTTCATATTTTTGGTTGTGGGTTGACATCTAGTACCTTTGAAAACCATTGACGGATTCCCACTTCATTCATTCATTCATCCATTCATTCATTTGTTCGTTGCCCAGGAGCTGATCTTGGTCTCCTGGCCCTCTGTGCTACAAGAACAGATATTTAGGAGGGTGAATGAGAGATTAGGGAGAAGCTTTAACAGAATTTGGAGAAAGCCACTGGGCTCAGTGGCCTCAAGCAAAACTTAAAGTCTCCGGGGGATTTCCCTTGTTTGTCTGCTTTGTCAGACAAATTTTGTTTGAGTCACAGAACTCTTAATATTAGGAGCAAAAATGTCACCATCTTTCATTATACCCATGTGACCCACATAAATGGTCATTTCAGAACCCCTCCACCTTCATGGTTCCCCTCCAAGCACTGTACTGTGACTGCAGCAGCCCTGTAACAGTATTGACACAATGGGTTTTGGCCTCCCACAAGCTTTAAAATGCATCTACCAGAAAGTGAAGGGAGAAAGAAGAGCGCAAGTGAATCAATACTTGAGCCTAGCAAGGACTGGGACAGTGGATCTTCAGCTGCAACCCCAACCAAACGTCAAGCTGAGAGCCCAAGCCCCACTTTCTCAATCATAGCATCATAGAATCGTAGAGTCACAGTATGGTTTGGGTTGGAAAGGACCTGAAGATCATCCAGTACCAACCCCCTGCCATGGGCAGGGACGCCTCACACTAAACCATGTCACACAAGGCTCTGTCTACCCTGGACTTGAACACTGCCAGGGATGGAGCATTCACCACTTCTTTGGGAAACCCATTCCAGTGCCTCAGCACCCTCGCAGTAAAGAACTTCTTCCTTAGATCCAATCTAAACTTCCCCTGTTTCAGTGTGAACCCGTTACCCCTTGTCCTGTCACTACAGTCCCTAATGAAGAGTCCCGCTCTGGCTTTCTTATAGACTCGCTTCAGGTCCTACCAGGCTGCTATTAGTGCAAGTTAATACTATCCTGTGTGAAAATAATACCCTGGAAAGTGAACCTACAGTAAAATGTCAGAAGGCACTGGTTAAAGCATGGCAGAGGCACTTTATACCAGTGCTCTGGGTTTGATACTGTGCAACAGCAGGCTATCAAGCCTCAGAGGCTGGTTTTGGTACTATCTGAGATCAGGGGATAGTGCACTTTGGCCCCCAAGGGGGAAACAAATGCTATCCCCAACTGTGCTTACTTTCTTTCTTTTCTGCAAGTAGACCTGGCTATGCTGATATGAATCAGTAAAGCCCCAGATGGTTTTACATCTGTTTTACATGTGGATCTATTTGTCTGATGAGTAGTGTTCTTGCTGTTTAGCAATATAGAACAGTACAGCAGTGTGCATGGGATAAATCCAGGAATGGCCAGGATCTCTTAGAAGTTCACATATATCCAAGTGTATAGAGTAGTGAAGCAAATCTGAGTAGTTCCACTCCAGGACAGCTGGCATACTTGATCAGAGCTTCACATCCATAGTAGGTGCCTAGTATGAAAATGTGGTTCCATCTTTTCATCTTGCTTTGCCAAGGGTCTTGAAAAGACCTTGAAAAAATGGGACCACATCGTAACAGCAATGAGCAAGAAGGACTGAAGTACACAGGCAGCCAGAAATGAAGGTCATGGTTTTGCTGCCATAAAACAAAGAGATAGATGAAGGAGTTTGTAAAGTGGGAGTAATGCCACTGAAAAAGGTGGAGTTACGCTGGAGTAAACTTTGGAAGCAGATCCAATCTACTTAGTAGATGTGGCCACCATGTATTTGAAATACCCTTCTGACACCAAGCACAGTGCCTGTAAGCCTTCTGGGGATTTTCCACTCATTCCAGGGATTTATTTGAATGCTTTGATGTGTGTTGCAGAGCCACAAGGCATCTCCTGGGAGTCTCCAGTGGAGGGCACAATGAAAGGGGAGTCCCTGATAGAATCAGACTCAAGAGAGCAGCCCCAGGAGCAGCAAGAGCACCAAGTGCAGCTAAAACTAAGCATTGAGGATTTTGTCCTGCACAAGATGCTGGGGAAGGGCAGCTTTGGCAAGGTAAGCATCAGGCAACTGAGACACCATTGAATGCATCTGTATATTGCTTTCTATGGCACTAAATAGCATGTGGTTTGAGGGCAGCGTAGGAAAGAACATCTCCAAGACTCCAAGAAACCCTTGATCTGGCATGGCTGACTCTTGAACTCAGTCTTCTTTCCTCAGATAAATATCTTACCTCTGTCCCATTAGTTGCTGTTTCTGAGTGCCCATGACAGGAGAGGAAAGCAGCCAAATAAAGCTGCACCTTCCCCTGCTGTGCAGGTTGATGTGGCCTGGGTATCCACAGAAAGGAAGATCTCCATGCTGTCCCTCTCCTGCCAGCTTAGCTGAGCAAGTTCAGAGGGAGGTGAGAGCATTAGCTGGAAAGTAAGTGTGGATCACCTCTCCCGAGCAGCAGGTCTCCAGCTGGGAATGCTTACTGGTCTTTCCCATCTCCGTCTTCCCATCCAGTTTGTGCTGGAGAGTAGAGGAAACTTTGTAACTGCCAAGAATTTGCTTTTGGAACAAGAGCCACCTGTTTTCAGTGGATTCATTAATCTTGATGAGCTGTGGATTGTTCCTCCTTCTCCCAGATACCCTCTGGAAGGGGACTCGTGTTTTTCAGTGCCTGCATAAAGCTGCAGGAAGCAATTTCAGAGGAACTCACCACTGTATTTTCGCAGCCAATAAGGAGAATGTGTATCATTATGTACTGCTCATTTCTCACGTCTTTCCGAGGTAGAAACTGTGCCTTAAAGAAGGGCTGCTTTTCACCTGCTAAGTGAGCTGGAGCAATTGCTTCAGCCAGTTCTTAAACTGGCTTAAATTGATTTCACCAGTTCTTAAACTGGTAAAATATTTGCTGTGCTGGCTTTCCATACTTGGAAATACTTGGCATGACTACAGTTTGCATGGGAAGCAGAGCTGAGGTATCTCATTTAGAGATCTAAGTCAGAATACATCCAAAATCCATATCCCAGACATTGGACTCAAGGCAATAGACGTCATAGAAGCATTCACGTTGGAAGGGACCTCTGGAGGTTATCTAATCCAACCTGCTGCTCAAAACAAGTCTAATCAGATGAGTCTGCTCCAGGGTGTGTCTAGTCGAGTCTTGAATGCTTTCACTGATGCAGATTCTGTACCTGGCTTTAGCCCTCTGTCCTGGGCTCAGCAGCAGCAGTCATTTTTCTCCTTCTCAGTAGCTGGTGCAGTGCTGTGGGTTTGACTTTCAGCCTGGGAACAGCACTGATAACACCGATGGTTTCAGTTGCTGCTCAGTAATGTTCACTCTGACCAAGGACTTTCTGA
>WYDI02020944.1:0-25594 GCA_009867235.2 Psittacus erithacus | reverse complement strand
GGGTCAGGTGTCCTGTCTCTGCTTCCTCCCAACTTCCCCTCCTCCCTGGCAGAGCATGAGGCTCAGAAAGTCCTTGGATAGAGTAAACATTACTGAGCAACAACTGAAAACATCAGTGTTATCAGCGCTGTTCTCAGGCTGAGAGTCAAAAACACAGCCCTGCACCAGCTACTGAGAAGGAGAAAAATGACTGCTACTGCTGAACCCAGGACAAAAAAGAATAAACCAAATATTTTTCTTTAGGTTATTTTATTCCCTCCCCTCTAAGCAGAAGCAAACAATTTATTCTCTAGAGCACTGAAAGGTTAGTCACTTGGAAAAAAAAATGAAGATGTGAAGAATAGCTAAATAAATAGAGCTAAAAATATTAAATGCCTGGAGATAAAAAAGACAACAAAGCAAATACTTCAGTGTTTTTCAAATTGATGGGTAGTGTGTCTTTGTGAAGACAAGTGTATTAGTTTAAATAATACATTATCTTTTGCATGATGGGAATTGTCACTGGATGAAAAGGAAAAAAAAAATATCAATTCAGAAGTTGTGAGAAACTGTGACCAATACTAAGCTTTTTAGTGAGCCACTACAATTCAGCAGACTGAGCTCCCCTGCTGTCCGAAGGCACTCTTCCATGAGTGCCCAGCAACAGGCAGCACCAGCTAAACTCTTCCCAGAATTGCCAAACCGTGAGAGTCCTACATGCGAGGACACTCAGGAGGTTAATGGTAGAGTGTATTCAAAGGTTATTATACAATGCCATTCCTAACCATCTCACTGGGGTAGGAAAAGTAATTGGATCATTACACATAGAAATCTGTTTCAAAAAATACCTTTTCTCTCCATGGCAGCCTTGTCTGGGTCTTTCCTGAAACATTAAAAGGAATGATTTTTGAAACTTGCTCAGAAATCCCCAGGGTAGATTTGCATCTGAACATTGCAAAAGTATCAGCTGGAGACATTTAACGTGTAGTATTTCATCTATAACTTAAGGGCAAGGGGCAAATGAAGACTTTTTCAAGGTATATAATAAAATTCCTGTTATTTAGTCTCAAATGTCTCCCCAGTAGATTACTGTAGTTGCTTAAGCTTTTGCTAGTGCTGGACACTGAAAATCAGTATCTATTTCATACATTTTGGATATGGGGCCCAAGAATGAAACACTGTTTTTAAATTCTGGTTGATCATTTCAGGAAACTGGTGTTCAAGTTTTTCTAGATAAAAATGCCTAGTATTAGAGCCTTGTGATTTGTGATATGCTCTTGCTGTTGGTATTGAAGAGTCTGGAGATTTGGGGAGTTTTACTTAAAACCAAAAAAAAATGGTTGCCTTTTAACTACTTTCTTTGTGCTATTTTTTTTGTGCTGCTCTCAGTCTCCATGACTCCCATGCCCAAAACACATAAAAATTTGGAGAAGCGTGTTTGCAGGCGTGCAAATTTGACGTCTGTGTTCTCCTGCTAATGTTGTCACTTTCTAATCTACAGTTAAATGATTGGAAAAGGCTTCCTTAGTTGTAAATACAAATTTAATGAAAGATCTTCTAAATCATATTCTGATTATGCACTCAAATCTGCTTTATAAGACCACGTTCCTTCTACGTATTGTAGTCTGGTTTCATTCACTTGATTCTTACAAACCACTTAGTATTCCTGTAAACCAGTTAGTGTTCCTGCAATCCAAGCTGATTCCAAGACACGCAGAAAGAGAGTAAAGTTTTGGCTGCAGGCCGCTACATGGCTGACAATGAAGCCATTTGAGCAGAAAGATGCTTTTTCACATAGTGCACTTTGTGATGGAAACCAGAATTGTTGCTTCAATGACCTGACCCTTTTCACAATTGGGCCCAATTTGGTTAATTTTGTCTAGGACTGTACATCCTAGGACAGCATGTCCTCCTGTTTTGGTAAATGATCTGTCCTACATTTTAGAGGTTTCAGAGCAACATTTTATTAGAATGCATACACTCTGTATAATGTAACAACAGAACTGAGGCAAGTCCCGGCTCCCAAGGAAATTATCTACACTAGCTAAAAGTTATGTTCCCTCTATACTGTGTAACTGTTTCTTATATTAAACTTATTAAAACCACTTTAAGCTTTGATGTTCTGCAGCTTTTTGGCTGATGTTTTCGTCAGATGTTATTCATCCTCCTAAAGAATATGTTCCTTCAGAGAAGATAGTGACACTACTTAGTACTTTATTCTTGTTTAAGTGCATTTAGAATGCATCAAAGTGACAGACCTGGAGATGATCATCTGCTATCCACTTTATCCACAGGACACAAAAGGCACAAACTGTACTAGTCTCAGTTTTTGCTAGTACCTGTGAGGTGGTGGTTTGTTCTTTATATTCTTATTTATATATATGTATGTCCTTCTTACATCCTCCTTATCTGGAATCTTGGCTGGCGTCTTCTCCTCTTAGCATCAGTTTAATGACATATTGCTATGAATATCCTTTTATCTATTCTTGCTGTGAAAGTTTATCAGACAAATAGGTTTCATATAGGCAAGACCCCAATCACAAGGGATGATTCTTTTTCTTCTTCTGTGGGCAAGCACAATGGCGAGGATTCTAAGGAACTGATTTCAAAGTAGTTCCTGGTAATGAAATCTGATGTTCTATGAGGCAAGGGTTCTGCATTGAGGACCAAGATATTTTTGGAAGCAGTATGAAGAGTCTGTAGAATTATTTCAAGGACAAGATAAAAGTTTAGGCTTCATTGAAAAAACATTTGTCTGAATTTTAAGACCATCTTATGAAGAAAGTCTAAATAATCTTCATTTTAAAACAAATAAATGCAACTTCTTGCTTTGGAGATATACATAACATTTCTAGATTTTATAGTTGTTGTGAGGATGATGTTGCAAATATCCACATACAAGTACAAAGAAATTCATTGTTTCTTCAGGCCAAAGAACACAATATTTTTGGTGAAAGACCTCAGATGTGCTTCAGAGGTTTATGGCTGGTGAAAGAAATTGTATTTAGGTTGCCAAAGAGCAAGCTGCATGTTTAACTGAACAAAATACACTGGTCTTATGGTTAGATATCATATTTACCTTTTCTAAGCCAAAACTGTCTATGTGCTTGATCATTGTCTCTTTTGCAATTATGGATAACTAATAGTTATAACGGGTTTTTTTAGAGCATCAGGTAGTTTCCTAATGGGATAGATTTCACAACAGACTTCATTTCTCTTTAAAGCATTGTTAGTAATACAGCAGCTTTGTAGGTTTTGACTGGCATTTTCCACTGCCCTCATTATGTGAAACTATGCTGTGTTATCTCTTCCAGACATATAACAAGTACATCTTGACTACAATCAGTTTTCTCATTTCTGCCATTTCTAACAGATAGAGGGCTCCACAACCTCTTTACCATCATGGTTAGAAACTTTTTCCTTATATCTGTCCCAAACATACATATGACCACCATAAGCTCATTTATTCTTAAGACAGTACAGGTTTATAGTTCTTTCTCTTCTTTAGTGTTTAATCCAGCAGATATATCTAGAGGCATTAAGTTTATTCCCTTTGGCCTTCATTTTTTCAATGCTAAATTATCCCAGCTTCTTTTCTGCTCTATTATATCAATAGGCTGTGTATCACTTCTATCTGTCCCAATAGCCCTTGCGTTGCCCTAGCCTTTCACTGCCACTGCTTTAAAAATTATTGCCCAGAAAGCCAGTTTATTTCAGGTTATTATTTTTACTTTTGTGTTTTCAACATAAGTGAACTTTTTGTGGGGTGTGTGAATTGAGAAGCGGACGATAAAGGATTACCAGTCCTAAACTGGACTCACTACACTGAACAAGGGGGCAGATCTGAGGAAAGCTGAGGGGGCAGAGCAGCTCTCTAGAAGCTGAGTAAGGGAAAAGCAGGTAACACTTCAGGTACAGTAGAGGTGCTGCTAAACTGTGATGCTGGAAAGAAGTTGTCCTGGGAGGAGGGTGGGTTTGTGTTTGTGTGTGTGTGTGTCAGTCAGTCAGAGAGAAGGTATCTAAGTGACCAGAAACAAAGCCAGAAAATTGAACCAAGATTACTTTCTGGTTGGAGTTTTTTCCAGAGCTGAGCTATGACCCCAGAAAATATGAACCTTTTACAGCATGTGAAGTGGGGTGGCTCCATAAAGGTTATTGCAGAATGGGAGAGTTACGTGATGGGACAACATGGCTATGCGAAATAGCTTTTTAATGTTTAGCATACTTTTAAAAATTGAAGTACACTCAAAACAACACATCTTAGAGGTTCCTGGTGCGGAGGAGAACTGAAACTAAGCATTAATATTTATTTGGTCTTGATTTTTAAGAAGTCAAAATGTGCTGCAAGTATTTTTTCTTAAGAATAACTCTAAAAAGAATCAAAACATATTTGATTGAGTCTAGTCTTAATCTGTAGTGTCACAGCCAAATTCTAACAGGCTACTAACATCTGCATTTTCCCTGTAACCTGCACTCGAAGAAACAAACTTCCCAATTTGTCTTTAAGATCTTGTGGGCCCTCTTGGACTCTGCCATATAACGTGCCAAAGGCACGCTGCTGAGAAACGGCTGATGTAATTAGTCCATGTTGCTTTGAGATGAGGGAAGAGATCTTTGAAAGTATAAGCATTATGTAAAATGTTATATGGTATTTTCTTTTCCTCAGGATAAAAAACCTCCTTAAGGATTATTTATGTTTAGACCATTGATATATCTGCCCTTTAATTAGCAGTAAGTGATAAATTTGGCCATGTTCTAGATTTAGCCTGTTCAGTGGCTGTTCGTATTTCTGTCATCTATTTTGATTTATATTCTTATTACAAAAATATAACAGAATTGACGTATGGGTGCCTACTTTTCTTAGGTATGAGAGCTGCTGCTTGTAAACAGTGTTTTGATGGCTTCAGGTAAGATCTAGAGTTCCAACAAACACAGACCACAGTTTTGTGTATTTGTATTTTTTGTCAGGATAGACTTCATAGGAGACAGCATTCATGTAACTCTTGAAATGAATGCCAGCATCTAAGTAACAAAAGCTGGGTATGAAGTGGCTGATTATGTTGACCTAAATTCATAATTAACAACTCTCCATTTACAAAAATTATACTGGGCCTTCATCTTGACTTAGCTCTTCTAAATTGCTCTGTGGGAGTTTTGCTGTGTAGATCAAAAAAGAATTGTAGGCTATAAGGAATTCATTGAGGCAAATTCTTAGCCTTCTCAAGAGATAATAAATGGATATAAATTGGGGCAAATAGTAAGAAATTTAACTCATCCTCTGCCTCTTTCTCCCCTCCAGCCACTGCCCTCACCCCAGCCAGCTCTTCAGACTCAGTCTTTTTCCTGGCACTGCAATTGAAGGTGCAGTTTGGTCTTCTGCAAATGCATTCTAGACATGGTATGGAATTAGTTAGTAAGCTAGAAAAGAAACAGACTGAATGAAAGTGAAGCTCAGAAGTGTTGCCTGACTTCTGGCAGCTGTTGGACCTGCCCAAAAGCCATGCAGGCATCTGTGTGATGTCAGCTCTTTCCCTCTGTCAGCAGTGGATGCAGAACACATGGGAGGTGTTTCAATATCCCTGTGCCTGTTTCTCACAGCTCCAGTTGCTGTAGAGTTCATGTTGAGTTTCTCTCTGAAGTATGCACCAGGTGTATTTTCTGATGCTTACCTTTTAGGATGACATTGTCTGGGGATTCTTCTCTACCCATGCTGCTGTTTGCTATCTGAGAACGCTAACAGCCCTCAAACATTTGACCTTTTCTGCTTTTCATTTCTGAAGAGCTAACAACAAATACTTCTTCTCTCATCTAAATACTTCTTTTCCAAGAATCTGTCTTCTTTTTTTCCAAAGAAAATAAACTGTCTTCTTACTTTATAAACTGCTCATAATTCTGACTGGTGTTCTTCTGAGCTCTATATTTGTCCTTTTTTCTAAGAACACATTTCAAACTAGATGTTGCCTTAGCCAAGCAAGATCCCACCAGTATCAACTAGAGTAAAAGAATAACCCCTTTCTCATATACTGATTAATATACCCTGGAATGTCATGTTGAGATTTGCCTTTATTGTGACAACTTATCTGCTTAGAATTGTTTAGTTCACTATAACACCAAAATTATTTTTTACCCTATGGCTCGTAATAAATTATCTCTGCCTGCTTCATCTGTGCTTCTGCCTCCTTCTCAAGTGTAGCTTTTTGTCTCTGTGGCCTTCTAACAAAGACCATTTCTGGACTGTCTGTTTGAGATATCAGTACCATGTTGATCATCCTCTTTAAAGCTATTAAAAAAACATTGCCTGTTTTCTCTCTAAATGTGCACTTCTTTTGTTATTCAAAGCACTAAATAATGGTAAACATACAAACTCTTCCTCCTATGGGACATTTAAGGGCAAATCATGTTTGCGTTCCTTTAGGATGAGGCATATACAGTAACATTATCCAAATCTTTCCACTTGCTTACACAATTCTTCATGACATTCTTATAAAGTCTTGCCACAAACAGGCCATAGCTACACTTGCCCTTTTCCATGGCAGGAAGAAAGATGCATGAAACTTCATTAAGATATAATAATGTGTCATGAGTCATAATAATGACATAATACAGAAATAGAAATAAATTCTGGTAGCAATGAACAGGAAGGGGGGAGAAGCTTAATTTAAACTTTGTCTTAGAAGCTGTTTTTTTATTGTGCATTTTTGGTTTAGTGATTTCGTTTTTGTGAGAGTTAGGATATGTGATACTTAAAGTTATTAAGAATTAATGGAAGAAAATCGGATTACTGTGGATAATTTACTCTTTATGCAAACTTGCATTTCAATATTTAATGTCTCCTGTTTTCTGCTAGATTTGCCAATAACTTTGTGAGTAATGGTAACACATAAGCTCGTGCTTGCAGCAGAGAGGTTGCAACAAGCAATGCTGTCTTACTCCCTATGTAGAAATCATTTCTACACTTCTAGGAATTTCTTTTGGACAGTTCACTTATTTTCTTGCTAGAAATACAAAAAACAGTTCTACAGTGTTTTAATGAGGCCTCTTATCTGAACAAATTCCTATTGCTCTTGGGATATTAGTAAACTATGAGACCTCACTGATTTTATATTGGAGTCCATCAGCTGTGTGTTGAAGGCTGGTTTGTTCTGGTTCAATAGTCAACATAAACAATATTCACTGCAGCAGTGAATGGGGTTAGGGTGACCGTCTATAAATCCTTGTATGTGAAATTATTATTTATCTATCAGAATTTCTACCAAATTAGCTGTAATTTTTGAGATGATAGCTGAAGGAGAAAAATGTGACTTTATGTATTCTGTCTTTATGGAACGATTGTGACTGAAGTCAAAAAGTTCAGACTTACATTTGACCAAAGAGGAACAAACTTAATTTCACAGAATTAGAAAACTGGAGTTACTTGATTAATTCAAAATACTCATTCTCAACTGTTCAAAATCCTTCAAATAAAAACATAACTATTCTTTCACCTAATCCAGTTTTTTAAAAAGGAAAAGAAAAGCTCAAATACCTTAAAGTTCACCTCCATTTCTGCTTTAACTGAAATTTGATGAGATCTCCATCTCTACAGAAATTATATTCCTCCCTCAGTGAAACTAGCAAGCAAGAGTTCGCATTTCATCTTGTTTGCTAATCATCAGTCATCAAGCAGTAATTTTTTCTCTAGCTACTTAATTCTAAGTTTCACACTCAATATGCTGAACCTGATAATAAGAAAGTCCAGGTAATTTAATGTTACTTTTATCATTTTTGTGTGGTTGGCAATTTGAAAACTAAAATAATCACATCAGAATTCTTGCATTTAATGTCTCGGCTAAGAAACTTTCCATTCTTTAATGGATTTAGAGGGCGGCGTGTTTTCTTGCACTTTGTCAAACTCTTCAGAGCAGCACCACTTCATTTTCAAGAATCTTAAACCATGAAAACGCTGTCATCTGCTTTCTTTCAAAACCATTTTATGAGGTTTTAGCACTGAGGACAGTTTCTTGGAAAAATGAATATGCAGTTTTAGCCTTCTTTACCCTGTGAATGTTAAGGTCTAGTTTAAACTACATTATGATTAATGGTGACTGTTATCTATTACCTTTGACTGAGATTTGATCTTCTTGCCCCATATCTGCTCTTTTCCCCAAGAGAGAAGGTCTACAAGTATATATGTATGGCATTAATGTCCTGCGTATGTGAATTATGTTCAGAATTTTGCTGCATGTCTACATATTACATAGTTCACTTGCTTAAGACTGAAACTGTAGTTCTTGTATCCATTGCCTATCCTGTGACATGAAATTAAACAGAATTTCTTTCCACTGGAAATTAAGTAGCTCTTTTATTGTGATTAATTGGTGGCAACAAAGCTGCTACTGAATATTGTGCGTTGTTAAATAATGCAAGGCGGTTATTAGGGGTTTTAGCATAGTTTCTCCAAAAACAACATGCTGCATAATTCCATTTGTATAGTAGCTCCCTCTCATTCTTGAAATAGAGGAAATATGATGCTATTTTGGTTTATTTCGGCAATTATGCAAGGACCTGAAAGAGTTCTCTGAAAACAGCGTTTCCAAAAGGATTTGCTATTTGCAGCAAATCACACTCTCCCCAGCATGTTTTGACATGCCATTGGGTAAACAACCAAATCAGTACGTTGTATGAAGATTAAAATCTTCTGAAGCAGTTGCTCAACAAATGGTATGGCTCAAGAAGCCAGCTTGATCCCTAGCTGTACAGGGGAGCAGTGTTCTGTACAGTAAAACTAATAAAAATAGCAAACAGCTAGAGACTGGAATAACAGGTATGTTACAAAATCAGTCAGGGAAGCATATGTCATTGTTTGTTAAAAGCAACTGGGCAATTTCTACCGCAGCGTGGAGGTTCAGCTCCTCCAAATCTGTGAAGCCATCCTGCTCACCAGACACAGTGCTAACTGACTGGAAATGCCAGCTACACTCATCAGTATCTATTTTCTTTTGTCATACAATAAAGGTTGTCAAGAATTTTTTACTTAGATCTCAGTTTAATTTGAAGATCAGAAATCTGAATACAGTTGTGCTGGATTTATTTAATATTATCCCATTGTTTCTACATTGAAGTGTTCCCAAGCCATTTATGCAGAGAACGAAAAAAGGTGTGTTCCTTGTGCTTATGAGGTTCCACATGTTGCTATCCTGTCCTTTTTAGAAGAGGCCAGCCTGTTTCTCTGGGTGCAGTTGGTTTGCTCTGTGTGTTGGCATAAGGGAAATAAAGCCATCATCCTTCATTTTTGTTTTCTTTGGGACTGAAATCCATTTTTCTTTTACATGTATATCACAATGCATGTGAGAAACAGAAACTGAAACATAGGCTGCATTTTAAATATAATAATTAAAATAATTTAATTTAAAAATACTTTTTATTTTAATGTGTGATTTCTGAATACTCTGGCTCCGAGTAGTGGAAGAAGCAAAAGGAAGGAATAAAAGGTATTAAAATGTAAAACTGAACTAGTGTTCAGTCTGGGATGTTTCCTCAACAGGGGCAGTGTAGGAAGAGGTGCCAATCTCCTCTCTCTGTTGACCAGCAACAAGACACAAGGAAATGATCTAAAACTACATCAGGGATGTTCAGATGATTGGATATTGGGAAAAGGTTCTCCACTTGAGAAGATGTTTGGTCACTGAAACAGGTACCCCAGGTCATAACATCAACCCTGCCAGAGTTCAAGGAGTATTTGGAAGATGTTCTTAGTTTGATAACTTAGCTTTAGATAGTCCTGCGATGAGCAGGGTGTTGGACTCCATAAGCCTTATAGCTCCTTTCCAACTTGAGATAGTCTGTGATTCTATATCTCACAAATAATTACAGGGCAGAATGAGTGTAGGAGAACCCTAGTAAATTACTAAAAACAACTGAGAAAGAAAATGTCCCAGGTTTCTATCCTAATTAATAATTATAATTATAATTATCTCATTTTCTTTTACAACTATTATTGTACCAAGGTGGTGGTCATTTAAAAAAAGAAATTTAAAAAGTAATAAGTTGGCTATAAAGTCTAAGCTGAGCTCTCTCATCAGGAATTCTTCTTTATTTAGACATGTATCCTGGATATAGATTTCTTTCTATTCCTGAACATTACGGTTTCGCAAAACTATGGCTTTGTAACCCTGCCACAGTGCATCCTAAGGATCGCTGCTGGCAGCATCGCGAGTACAGCATTTCCCACTGTTACCACCTTATTGGCACTCAGGGTTTGTAAATCAATTATACAGGGACACGTGAAGATTGAGGCAAATAAATGATTCATTGATAGGCTTTGTGGATAATTAAAGAATTTTATTTATTTATGAAAGTTATATGATTAAATTTTGAGGGATTCAAAAATTAATCATTCCTTAGTCACAAGGAAAAAAAAAACCATAAAGACATACAAAATATCTGTATATGTTCCCCACATCATTTCCCTTTTCAGTTCTGATCATTTGAGACAGTTCAGTCATCAAAAGTCTCCTCTCCCATCTGTGATCTGACAGAGACTCCCTTATCTTTCTTCAGCTGCAGTCTCTTGTCTGGTTTTATAGCTGTCTGTTGTAAAAATTATGCCTTGCTCTTTCATTCCCTCCCTAAGCTCTTGAAACTAACATCTTTCCAAGTATTTAAAAACTTGAGATCATTGAAATAATAGGACTTGAAATCCTGAATTAGCAAGCGTCCTATTTGTCCTGTTTCCAAGGAAATATCATTGTTTTCTAAAGTCAGAGTAGACTGGACTGGTTTTCCTAATCCCAGTCATTCTGTTGTTCACATATATCCTTCTGACAAATGCCAGAGCCTTGGTGACCTTTCTCTCTCCCTGTTCTGAAAGAGATGTGACAGCAAATGGTTGACTTGATATGCATTAAGAAATAATGTATTCAAGAGGCTAGCAGTTTAATATCCTCAAACAGAATTGATAAACTGCACACAGGTATTCTTTTTAACTGAGAACTCCTGCATGTTAACTATTTAGTCATTTTAAATGGTATTCTGTTATCATGAGGAAAGAAACAGTTTTATTCCATGCTTAACTTGATTTTACAGTGAATTATCTTGGAAGAGACAATCAGCAGTTCTAAGTCCCTGCAAAAGAAAATGAGAAAAAATATTAAAACCATGTCTACAGCCTTTTAATGGGTAGCTATAAATGTGCTAATCACTCTAGTTCCAAAACCATCAAAGCAAAGGCACATCAAGCAGTAGAGGTCCGTAGGGCCTAGATAAAAATCCATTTCAAATATTCTGTTAGTCTACCTATATAAATTTACATTCTTAAATAGGCTTAGATATGCACAGGGAAGATAGATTCAACTCTGGGTTATTATCATGAAATATTGTGGCACATCTATTAATAGAAAGTAATTTTGAAATCTATTTATCTCAAATCAGTACCCAAATATGTCAACTTTAACACAGCACTAAACTGCATGGTTTAGTGGGAGTGGAGGGACTTGTTTTGTTTTTCTTTGCATCTTGGGTGCTTTTGCAACATGTAGGTGAATATCGGACTTCAAGAGAGCAGCCCTGAGGAGAAAGACTTGGGGGTGTTAGTTGATGAGAGGCCCAACATAAGCCGGCAGTGTGCACTCACAGTCCGGAAAGCCAACAGTATACTGGGCTGCATCAAAAGAAGCATGACCAGCAGGTCAAGAGGGGTTATTCTTACCCTCTGCTCTGTGACCCCATCTGGAGTACTGTGCTCAGCTCTGGGGTCCCCAACATTAGAAGGTCATGGACCTGTTGAAGTGAGCCCAGCCACAAAGATGACCAGAGGGCTGGAGCACCTCTCCTATGAAGACAAGCAAAGAGAGGTGGGCTTGCTCAGCATGGGGAAGAGAAGGCAGGCTCTGCAGAGACCTTATAGCAGCCTTCCAGTGTGTAAAGGGGGCCTTCAAGAGATCTGGTGAGAAACTTTTTACAAGGGCATGTAATGACAGTACAAGGGGAAACAGCTTTGAACTGAAGGAGGGTAGACTTAGATTAGATATTATGAATAAATTCTTCACTATGAGGGTGGTGAGACACTGGAACAAGTTGTCATGGGAAGTGTTGCTTCCTGGAAGTGTTCAAGGCCAAGCTTGGACAGGCCTTTGAGCAACCTGGTCTACTGGGAGGTTTCCCTGCCCGTGGCAGGGGGGTTTGGAACTAGATGATCTTTAAGGTCCCTTCTAACCCAAACCATCCTATGATTATATCTGAATATCCAGGTTATCCATGGCAAATATATGAAAGAGATCCCTCTGCCACACTCACTTTAACTTTTTAATTAGCTTTTTTCTGTGACTTCCTGATTTGATCAGAATTCCTTCCAACACTAGATCTGCAATGCCCTGATAATCCTACAAATGCATCTGCATTGCAGTTATAGGAAGAATCTTTCTTGGCAGCTAAGTGCTACTTGAAAAATGAAGTTATACACACCTCAGAAATGTGTTATAGTAAATGTAAGGGTAATGAATTCATCCACTTATCACAAGTGCCTTTGAAGAACTTTGATGTAATAAGGATCTAACAGCTTGGTTTTGTTGTCTGTCTTTTGTTTTGCTGTAAATATTCAACCTCTTTACATTTTGTAGTCAGAGGCAAAATGGTATGTCTTGTTTTCCAGTCAGAATAGTATTTTTCTACTGTGAATAGAAAAGCTCCCAAATCATCTACAGAATTATTAGCACATGGCTTTTTCAAGTGTCTGTAATAACACAGCTGGTTTGGTCATGAGAGCGGCCGCCCCTTCGCTTCCAGGTTTTGATGAAATTTCATGAGAAGACTCTTGGGGAAATTTTTTAATTCATATGTAGGGAATACCAGAAGCAAATTCACTTCAGTCAGTCTTGGTTCATGATCTCAAAACCTCATGAAAGTCATCCTCAAAGATAAGAAAGAATCATGCTCTGTAGTTGAAGACCAGCTTTAAAAAAGCTTCTTTGCTGTTTTTTTATACCATTTTAAACATTTTGCCTTTGTATTTCTTATGACAATAAGAAAATGTAGCCTGTAGTTGTTACTGGTTTAATGTGTCTATTGCCAACTAGCAACTGCTTCTGCATTCTTTTTTTACAATGCTATTTGAATACATATGCGGTTTCCCTCTATTAACTACTCCATTATCTATTGTCATGCTATAAGCATTCCAGAGGGCACGCTGTTAAGTAGCAATGTCCAAAAGACATCTCCATGTCCCCTTAAGCCTTAGCCATAGTGCTATGATATTGCAGATTTAAACAAAAAAAAAACAACAAAACAACCAAAAAACAAAAAACCCCACAAAAGAACCCACAAAAAAAACCCACCAAAAAAAACCCCAAGAATGGAAGCCCTGAAAAAAACCCTAAATGTTTCGTTTATGATCTGCTATAGATTTCTCACATTCAGGTCCACTGATTTAGAAGGAAGCTTTTTGGTTATCTGACTATGACTCATGATGCTGCAGATGACTATCATAAAATCAATCCCAGACTCACTGGTTTTCATATTAAAATCACTTCGATTCTGTTATTCATACTTACTTGGAAAGCTGTTCTAGAAACTCATTGCAGTGATGGATTGGTACCTTCCAAATAACACTGTATTATTTCTCTTTAAACTTTTTCATAACAGTTTTAACCATGTGGTTGCATGTGAGTGTGGTCTGTTAGCTTAAGCAGGTTTTTCCCACCTTCTCAGCCTCTCACAAGGACTTCCATCCCTGAACCATCACCAAGTATTCTCAGAAAGTAACCCATCTACTTTCTGCCTGTTGTTTATGAGGTTAATAAATAGGTTCCTGTTGCCTCTTTTCTCCTAATGCAGGTTTTCCATTTTGTTAGAAATAGCATTCAGTGAAATGCTATTTGGAACTCGAAATAGCATTCAATGCATGAGAAGAACTCTGAACAGCACCATCTATGAAGGTGCTAATATTTTCCTAATATACTAAAAATAATCCTTCTGAAGAAAAACTATGTTTCTTTTTTCAAGGCAGCACACTTTTTCACTATTGATAGGGAAACTATGTTTCTCTTTTAAATGTTCAAAATGTACACAAGCTAAAATCAGCTGCTGTGCTATGATTGGGTTCATCTGGTTAAACATAGTTTAAAATTCTCTAAAGCCACACAGTTAATGGTTGGGGGAAGAAAAACATTTTTCATTTACCCAAATCCAAATAATTCTGCATTTAAATCTACTGACCAAAGAACTTCATTGTGTTTGGTTTGGATGGAATGACCTTAATTTCAGTCAAATTCAACATGACTTCCGTAGCTGTAGCTTATAGCATGCCTGAAATTGGCCACAGGTTTCGTGTTTCTGCAAACCTATTAGTCAAGTTAATTTGTTTATATGTTCTGAAATGCTGAAACTGTTGATAGAAAAGACAGGAGTTCTGACGCTGATGGGAACAATGTTCTACTGTGTTTTTTGCTAGAAAACTGTAGTACAAAATAAGTTAGTATTGGGGGGAAGGAAAGGGGGAAATCTTGTGAGGTTATGTGATGCTGTTTTCTTCCAGAAAAGCCTTTCATAAAAGCAACAAAAAACCTGGGAATTTCATACAGCAGAGGAAATGGCCACAACTAATTTGTTCAATTTGTTAAATTTGCAGTTGATTTTTTTTTTAGACTCTAAGCTAAAGCTGCTTTGAGGAACTTTTAGATATTCTTCATTTTATTCATTATCATCTCTGTCTTAAAGTTATGCTACGTTCCAACATGCAGCTCTAATCCACCTATAAATCTCCTGGTCACCTCACATAGCTCTGAGCATCCAAAGTTATTTTTGTATCTGTACCAGATGTAACAGTGTGTAACAAAACACATTATCTCTAAAACAAAGCTTGTCGGAAGGAAATAGAGCTTTAAAGAAAGTGGAGAATTATTAAAAGCATGAAGTACTGCGAATAAAGATGTGAAGTTTAGGTTCTAGGGGATAGAGGAGTAATAAGCAAAACAACCAAGAGGTAAATATGACAGATATAAGGTGCAGACAGTCATTTAGGGAGTTCCAGGTTTGGATAAAATAGATGAAAATGCAATCAAGGATGATTTTAGCAAGAAAGTTTCAAAGATAGGATTGATCTCACACCAACAAAGTTGTTATAACACGGTGTCATTCTGAAAGAAAATAGGGAAGAAGAGACTAATAGAAAATTTTTCAGTGTAAGTCATAAGCACAACAAACAGCTGAAGAGTGAAAGAAGTCAGCCTTTTTCACTTCACAAGGAAGGATCTGGTGATTTACCTTAGTAAGAACAGGTGGAGTGACAAAGAGAAGTGCTACTGGAGGAGGCAATGTATATATTATACACGAGAAGTAATAGGCACACTGGGGAAATGAAATCACACCTCAGACATTGATTTGAAGAGGCAAGTAGTGTAGGAAAAAACAATTTCAAGGTATAAATAACTATGAGGCCAAAATGGAATCAACAAAGTATGGACCCTGTGCACAGGAAGAAAAATACCTTCAGCCCTGGTGGGCGTGAGAGGAGAGCACTCCTCAAACCAAGCCAGGGGCGCAGGTCCCAGAAGAGTAACAAACAGCAAGCAGGTCTTGTAGCTTTCTGGGACAGAGGGTTCAGACCCTGCAAGCCTGCAGCTCATGCAGACCTGCATGAGGGCACTGGTAGGTCTGTTTTCTGTATATTATACAAGCCCCTTCACAGAGGGTAAAAGGAAACTGAGGACTGGGGGAAAACACAAGAAAGGCAGGGACATGAAAATAAGAGAGCATGGGAAAGGGACAGCAGAGGAGAATATGTAGGCACTGGTAAAAAAAAAGGAAAGAGAAAGGTTACAGGAAAGAGAAAAATGGGTTAAAAATTAAGGGAGTAGAATAAGGAAAAAAGAGGGTTTAGGAAGTAACAGGTTTCAGTGGTAGAGCGTACTATTTCTGTAAATACTCTGAGAACTATAAGGGAGGTAAAAAGAACAGTCTGTTTCTGGTATTTGGGAGTGAGATGGAGCTGAATAAAAGGAAAATTAATCACTCATGAAAAACAAATGTTTTATTGAAAGCACAGAATTATAATAAATGGTTTAATTAAACATTGCTTACTAGGTATCTTGTGCATGCTAGTCATGCACACATCTTCCTTATCTGTAAGCCATTTTGTTAACCAGTTATTAACTTTTGACTGCTAGTTTCTGAGAGGTAATATTAAAAAGGGAATAAGAGACATATCTGCCATGTCAGTGCCAATGCTCTTTAAAGCTTAGCTGCTGACATTATGAATTGCAAGCTGGCCAAATGGCAGCTACGCCCATTCTTCTTGCTTTTTCCCTCCCTTCTCCCTATCTTTTTTAAGGTTAGCAATCACACAGCAAATAGACACAGCAGAAGGATTTGTTTATGGAGGCCACACTTCCATACCACCTCCTTAGTTTCCATTCCTTCTGAGAACGTTCAGTAGGTGCTGCAGAAGGTCAATATCTTCTAAGAATAGTTCAGTACTATCTGGACGCTCTGCTAATTGTTCTGTACCCCTAGTCATCCAACGAACAGCAAACCAGCTTGTTAGAGAGTGTTTTTTATTTTACCTTGGGAACTAGGGTGAATTTTGGAGTGAATATTGATTTTTACCTGCTCAAGTCCCACTTTCAAAATTCTGTATTGGGGGGGGACACAAAAGGTATAGATTCTAAATCCATTTATTCTTACTGTGCTGGCTTTATCCTGCATTTCTAATCATTGCGCTAAAATGCAGCTGCTGAGGCATACAGTTTTTAATACTAGGCTTTCTCATCTTTTCAATGGGATTGAGGGGAAAAGAAGAGAAAATTAAATAGTTATCTTCAAAGCGCACCTTGCACAGAGCCAGTATGTGACCTGAAAGCTACTTTGGGGGAGTTGATGAATAAAAATTGCATAATTTGGTTAGTGTCTATTGCTTATAATAAAAGTTGTTGAATTACATAAGGAGATATATGCAAATAGAGAATATAATGACAGTATTTGATAAGTAGACGTTGTCATAACATTGGTTTATGACCTGAAATCATAGTATTATGCACTGTCCCATATGCCTAACTAGAAACATGTGAGCAGTTCTCTAATATTTGAAGAATTCAAAGTACATTATGCAAAAATATTTTCAAATGTTTGTTGCAACTCCCCATCTTTGTTAGCAGAGACATACTGTTAAGTGCTGACAGGCTAGACTTAGAGGCTGAAAGGAAATGAATGCCAGGAGAGAAAAATGTTACATCTTTTTTGTCCCAACCATAATAAAGCAGTCAGGGAGATATAATTCTTTAGAATATGATTATACCTTTTCTCTGGAGTCAGTTAAGTTCACTCAGATGAACCTTCCATTCTGAATACTTTTGGCTGAGGAGCTTGGTATTCTGTTCACTCTTGCTCCAAAATAAAGCATAAATCATAACTATCTCTATATCAGAAGTCTTCATGACCTATAACTACAATATTCTGTTAGAAAATGAAGCAGATGTAAATGCTAAATGACATTCAAAGAGCTAAGCAACATTCAAGTGAGGTGTGTCTCTGTCAGCACACCTGACAGAGACAGTAGTATGAATCTCACGCTAAGATATCTTGGCTCACTTCACAGACTCATATACACATCTGACCATCATTATAGAAATTACCATAACTGACTCTGTCATTTTAGTGCACAAGCAAACCCTTTGTTAGTTACAAGGTGAAAGATTTTTGCCTTTCTCAGTCCCAGGACAACAAACTCCATACTACCAAATTCAGAACACTCCACGTGCTTGTGTGATATACAAGAAACATAAAAAAATCTGTTTGTTTGGGTTTGTTTTTTTTCCTCTGGATGTAAGAACAAAGGAGAAGGGGGAAATAAAGTTTGGAAATTTAAAGATTTTAATGCTTAGTGTAGATAGGAAAAGGTTCTTGCTTGAAGGATACTTTCTACATGGCTAGTGTGATAGAGAGAACCATCACTGGAAACAAAGATGAGTCCTATTCAGCTAGACTGGCAAGATGCTAATCCATTTGTGTGCTGACAAGGGAAATAAAAACCAAGTCCATTATCAACAAAGGAAATACTATGGAAAGAAAAAGATGGAACAAGCTGCAAAAATAAGAGAAGGTGTCTGTGTAAGCTAATCTTATTGAGTATGCTCATACAACTGAGAAAGGGATTTCATTGGTTTAGGGGAAATTTGCACTAATTAAACAATGTTGCTGTGCACTGAAAATGATGGTGTGTCCCCAGAATTAAAAAAAGAAAACTTACGGATAAAGCTAAATGATGCCCATAAGTGCAAGACACTTCCTAGCAGGTAGCTAGAAATTCAGGGGAAAATGGAAAGGGCAGGGTTTTTTATCCTGTCTGATTTCAATCCTTTGAGTTAGTCAGAAAAGGTTCAGAGACATTAAACAGAATTTCTTGGATGAGGAAGTGGAAGGAGCTTTACTGTTCCTGGCCAAACTTCATGTTAATTATAAAAAAAAGTTCGGGGACTGAAAATCTCTGACTGGTTTAGTGAGAAGGTTATGATGACCCATTAAGGAAAAGTTTTGCAAGTCTGCTCAAATCATTGAACTGTTTATTTCTGTTCTCTTTGCTTTTAATGATATATTAACACATTCTATAGCACTGTGGGATCTGTATTTTTCACATGCTACTTCAGTGAAGTGATTTAAGAGAATATCTGAAATTAAAATTCCTGTGTAAATCAATGACCTTCATTTCCTGTGCCTGTATATAAATTAAATTATTAAATAAACAGAATATACTTTGAAATTTGACAAAACCAAGGGTAGGACTAACTTACAGGTGGGTAGTTCATAAGTTTAAACCAGAAGTCTTCCTGTTCACATACCATGATAACACGCTTGAACATATAGTGTGTATATGCAAACTTGTGCATGCCTGAGTTTGGATACAGGAAATCAGTCTTCTTTCCTTCTTTCCCTTTGAAGCCATGTTTAGGTATCAGATTATTAACCCTTTCTCATGACCAGTGTTTCATACACTACTAAGCTATGTTGCCTGCAAACAAAATTAACTGAACAACTGAACCATCTAGTACAAATATACATATTGTTGCTATACAAATAACAGATCTGGGATCATTGTGACCATTCTTTCAATAGGCCAAGACAGTATCTTCTGAAAAAGGTATTCATCATTGCTATTCACCGGTGAGGTATGGGAAGGAAATAGCAATGCCTCAACTAAATAAAACAACAAATGTGGTTTTGATAGCTACCACTGCACCTATCACAAGCATATGTTTGTGACCTAGTGTAGGTGTGTGAAAAAATACTCCTTTGGAAAATACGTGCTCCTTTTATTCTAATCACTTACAAAGAATTACCTTATTAGGTATCTTCTACACTATATAAGTTTGTCTAGCCAAATGTAAATATATGAGTATCTTCAAACAGGATTCTGAAACATGGCTTGAATTTCTGTTACCCTAAGCAGATGGTAGAAAAGCAGTTGGTGTGACCATGAACCATAAGCACAAGGCTTTGAGATTGATCTTTTTGTGTACTGATCCTAGCGGCTCTTCCACAAAATGCATGTTACCTCCTGTGCAAGTTTTAAGGAGTAGTGTAGGAGATCAACTTTCTTAAGTCTGTATGAAACAGCTGCTACTTGCCATCATGAAAGCAATAAGCACAATTTTACTGAGGATGCATGCTAGTATTCCCCGTTCAGCCTATGGTGGCTGAGTAATCTTACAGGAACAAAGACTTCTTGAGGATGCAGTTACATTATTATACAAAATGTTAGGTGATAAGTGTAGGTATCTACTAGAGGCAAAATCAAACACTTTTCAAAGCATCAACCACTATTCAGATATCAGACAAAGAAATTACACCAAAGTTAATAAAAATTAACATAATTAGTTCAGATTTAACAGCATTCAGACAAGTGCAATTTTCAGATGCTCAGTATTCCTGGTTCCTAATCTTCCATTTTAATTAATCTCTATTACCAGAAGTTATTCTATTTAAAGTACATTCTGCCATAAGACATTGTGCATTAAACAGTTATTAAATATCTAAAACTAGGAGATAGCCACTAAAGCACATGAATGGACACTAATGGCAAAGCAGCCTCTGTTCAGACAGTACAACACAAAAACTATTGCAAGGAGTGCCAGGATCACAATGAGGAAATACTGATCAGAAAATGTTTTCCTTCAGTCCTTTCCCTCTCTGAGAGCTGTCAATATAATTATTCTTCCCCAAAAGCTTTGTTTTACATGTAAGTAAGCAAGAAGTGTGCAAAAAGTGGTTTAAAAAAGGCCTTGCTTTTTGATGCCTTAACTTTGCATTGAAGTCCTACATGGATTTGTGATTTTGCATCCTTTGTTTTGTGTCTCCTGTGTGGCCTGAGATTATTTAATTACGTCTATGTCAAGGCAAGGATATGTTGCTGTTATTTAACATACACTTTTAACTAAGCACAAGAATATTGTATTTCAGACCTCTGGCATACTAAACATTTGAAGACAACTCTCGGGGTAGATATCTTCTTTCTAGACATTAACCTCACTGCCCAGATTAAAGAAATGCTGAGTTTGCTTAATGGCACAGACTTTTACTCAAAGCGATAATAAAAAGAAGAGGTAGAGGTTTTAATGCTTTACCATAAGTATTGAAATTTTTAGGAATGGAAAAGGAACAGGATCGTGAAATTCAAATAAACTTTAAAAAAATTTTAAAAAAAGTTTGCATTAATTTTTGAAGAGAAATTGTATTAAAAGGATATTTTTCTTGCTATTTAGTGTGAGGTAGATATTTATATCAGATATCCTGTGAAAATGAATCTGTTAACATTTTTAAAGTGATTAGTATTTAGCACGAGATGCTGATTGGTTTTTTTTACCATTGCCAGTTAATGTTTTATTTGAGATTTAGTATATCTTTCCATAAACCATATTGTCAGTGTTTTTATTGTGATAACAGGCTCAAACACATTGTATTCATTATTTATGAAACAACTAAAAGTTCTGTGATTCCCTATTAAAAACAGTGCAACTACTTACATTTCTTTATTTAAATGCTAAAATCCTGGAACAGTCTTAAAGTGTTTGGGGTTTTTTTCTCTCACTTTCTCTAGTGTGAGCAAAGTAGTCATGTAGCCCATGAAGTTACTACCACTATGCTCAGCAGCTGAATCACACGTAGGGATTTGAATCACAGCCCTCAAGAGAGAATCATGGTGAATTGACTTTTGATCAATAAGAAAATCTATTGAATATGTGGAGGCAAGAAGAAAGTGTATTAATTAAGAAGATCCTGTAATCTTGTACCAAGGAGTCTTTTATTGTTTCCTTAGGATAATTATTATTATGACATTTTAAAAGAAAATAAACCTAAAGGGAAATTCATTAACTCCTTATAATATTGGATGGTTATAATTCTAGAAAGACAGCAAAACAAAATCAAAGTTATTTCACATCTCTGCCAGAAACAGAGTATATTTAGCTATGTAAGTCTTAGTCCATTAGGTCTGGAAAAATGATGAATGGATCAATAAACACTGATTGCCCATGTTTATCAGTGCTGACTGTCCAGCATACTTGAAAGAGACAACATAGTGATTTTTCTTGATGGCTTTTCCTCAATCTTAGAATGAATTGGCTGAGGAAAATGTCTGCCCAGGACAGTGCTGGGTTTTTTAAAGAGTCCAAAACAAATCTATTTTTCCAGTTCTGCAATTTTGTATTATGGCAAATCTATGTGCTATTTAGAATTTCATACTGCCAAATCTGATTGCAGGATTGAAGTCATAATTGTTTAACTTTCCTCACAGGAGAAGTACTGCACAAGATGTAATCTTTTTCATTTGTCTATCTCTTGCACTTAAACTGTGTGTTCCACAAAAAGAGAAAAAAAGGAAAAATTCAAATCCCCAGAATCTCCAGAGAACTCACTAGAGCTCTTTAAGCTAAAAAATTTCCTCAGCTAAGTCACAGTAGTTCATGGCATTTTTCACCTGCAGACCCAAATATTGCTTCAAGCAAACCCTAATACTATTGCTACGGCAGGTTATCATGGGAAGCATTTGCCACCAGTTTGAGTCACTCCGCCTTTCCCCTGCTTGTCTTTCTCTTCATTTACACAGGAGAACCCAACAAGGAACTGAATAGCAAACTAACATAAAACATGCATCTGCTCAGAGTGGCTTTTGCACAGGTCCTGGAGGAGACTGTGCATTTGTTGTGAGAAATGGAACATGCTGGAACATATGTTGCACTGTAGAGCACACACAAAGAGGGACATCTGCCTGGGAGACTCTGCTCCATCTCTTCCCAGGCAGCCACTAAGGCAGTTTTCCCTTTCTCTTTTCTTTTTCCTTTGTCCTTTGTTTCTCCCCTTCCCTCCACCCACCCCACCCCAAAAAAAAGAGTTGTTCACCATTAGAGTCTGTGTGTATAATCAGCCATGAACCCTCCAATTAGTCTTTCTGCACCTAAGTCTGTATAAGAAACAAATAAGAACACGCTGTGATGACTCTTTAAAAATCCATCTTGACATGCCCTAGGACTAGTCTAACTACAACAGCATAATACTTTCACTGGCAAGTGGTATCTTGATGTTGAACTAATTTTTTATATTCAGATGTACTCTGAGGATAGCATTTTCTTTCTGTTATTAC
Source organism: Psittacus erithacus (assembly GCA_009867235.2). Taxonomy (NCBI): domain Eukaryota; kingdom Metazoa; phylum Chordata; class Aves; order Psittaciformes; family Psittacidae; genus Psittacus; species Psittacus erithacus. Next base: position 3,012 of record WYDI02020944.1, on the reverse strand, counting down.
ATCTCTGCTATTTTAACCGTCATTTTTTACTTGTAACGTAGGTACCATGGCTGACAGCTAGAAAGGCAATGCAAAAAATGCTTACACAACATGAAAATATGATTGCATGCAATCTCATATATCATGTAAAGCAGCAGATTTCAGGGTAAACAAGCATGTGTTTCTTTTACCCTTTACTAATACTTTCTCTCTGGGTCTAAACAAGAATTAAAGTAATATTTGAAATACAAACAATTCAGAGGAACAATATTAAATAAAAATTACGTGTTATTTTTATCAAAGTGTAGAGACTTAACTTTATAAACTTGAATATTATTTATTATGCTTTTATTTTTCTTAATGTACTGACTGCAGACTTTCTCACTGAGGGAATGAAACCACACAGATGCAATTAGAAAAAGACTGAGTTTGAAGCAGCAGAAGTTGTATGCCCCCAGCAGCCAATTATTCTTGAAAAGAAAATTTAAACCAAAGCGTAGTTGTTCCCATGTTTTTATTATGTACCATTAAAATAATTGTGTACACCCAAATATTTTACAACCCAAACTTGAACAAGTTATACTACTGAATGCATGTTTGGAAAAGAGCTTTGAAGATAACTCAGTTGATTTTTTTCCAAGAAATATGCTTGATTTAAAGGTAGTTCTGGGCAAGAGTGTGTATGGTTTCCAACACAAGGAGACTATAATGTATCATACTCGCTACGCAGGATTTTTTTTTTTCAGGAATATACATCTGGCATGTAAGAAAGAATGCAATAGGTGGAGAGAAGAAAAAAAAAGAAGAAATATGATAGGGATGCCAAGATGGTTGTTTTCACCAAATAGATTAACTCAAGCCAAATTGAAAGCAGTCTGGCAGACTTAATGTGCGACGTTAGAAAGAGCATTTGGTGAGTATGAGTAAAAATGTAAACATAGTTAAATTTTGCTTTACACTCTTCAGTGGTCTCCAGTATTTTACAATGGCTGTCTAAAGATTCTGGGTGTGCATATATAGAAGCTAAAAACCCTGCCACAGCTCCCTATAGGCAGTTTATCTTCTCAAAAGAAGAAACTTTAAATACTCCTTGTAAACTCCACACTATACACAGGAACATGAGGTTCCTATGACAGATACCTAGATTAGGTGCCTAAAGCTGGAGTATTTGAATTACCTTTCTCAGTTTCATTAATTTGCATTAGGTTTTTTTGAGAGAAGGAGTTATTGACACAAGTCACCACAAAGAAGTAATCGTCTGTTTGTCTCTGTTTGTCTCTATACATGAGTAACCAAGCATGCTAAGCCTGCTACCCATATTTTTCAGCTTGGCTGGATTTCTTGCCAGATCAAATTGTCTTGATGAAACATTTAAATTGATCTAGTATCTTTACTTTGGAAAAATCCAAATTTAGAGCCCAGTCAGGATTATATGACTCAATTTCACCTCTCGTTTCTGTATAGTAGAGTTAGGAAGCTTTCTAGATATTGCTGTCTAAATCTTACAGGGCAATTGAGTTTCCTCTGATAGCCTTAGTCAAAGAAAGTATGGCAGAGCCACATATAAACTTCACAGGCATGGTGTGTGAAGAGGTTATTTTATGTTATTTTTGTGCTGGGTCTGAGCCTGAGATCTCTTTGGAAATGTCTCGTGAGAGCAGTCCAGCATTTTGACTATTTCTTGAAGAATTCACCATCAAGGTAGACAGTAAGGATGCAGACGTGAAATATATAAAGGAATGTTGAATGTAGTGATTTCTAGTTTAACACCATGCATAAACTCACATTTCTCTAGCAGGACAAACCTAATGTCTGTCCTGTATCTCTCAAATCAAGAACACTTACACACCATCTATGTCCCAAAACTTACTCAGGAAGCTGCATGACATTTAGCAGTCCCAGAACTATGGCCAGACCTGTTGCACTGCCTGCAATTTTTTTTAGACTCCAACCGGGAGGGGAAGACCTGGATCTGTCTAAGATGGCATACATTAACTGACTAAATGCCTCCTCTAAGGGGACCAACAAATGCAGTGACTGTAAGAGAAGCTTCATGTAGATGCCATGGAAAATTCACTGCACGGTTATGAAAACCCCTGAACTGTCTACAACAGTAAAGGTCTCAAGGAACCTAACATATGAGTGTTGGCAAATGTTTTCTGTATGACTGTGGCATGCTGCTTCTTCCACAGTGTCTATATTCCCATCGTAAGTGAGCCTAGGAAACCAGTATCCAATATAATAAAACAGGTTTTATGTCTCAGCGTGGCAAAGGAAATGAGATATGCAGCACACAATCACTGTCCATGCCTCATGGGGAGATTCTGAATGATCAGCCACTGTGACACATGCCATTTTGTTGATTTTGAAATACAGCAAAGCACATTGTACTAATATGCTTCAAGCTTTAAAATGCCTGCTGATTGTATTTTTTATGCCCCTACAGAGAGGGAACTGTTAGTCTGTTTGGGGCATATTGTATGTGGTTAATTTGATAGACCATGTTGAAGAGAGGCTCATGTCTTTGCTGAATAAAATTGCAATTTAAATGTAACTCTCTGCTTGTTAGTCTAGAAAAGTAGAGTCTCATTTAATTGGCTTGCATTGATTGTTTGCAGCTGCTTATTAGTTTAATACAGTGTTTTGACAAAACTGTAGCTTTCTGCTTCCTTTCAAATAAATGGAAAGAGAGATTCCTACTAACACAGAATTCTGTTCAATCTCAATTTTCCAATATACGGATGTAAGAAAGATGTGTTTATAACCTTTGAAATTTGCTGTTTTTTTAAACTATATACAAAAGTGGATCCTGAAAAATGAAAATCTGGGGACTGACAGGAAAGCATTACTTTTTTCTTCTTTATATACTGCTTGATCTATCCGTGTCCCAAGGAAATACTAATGATTTTGAACAGAGATGAGAGTGGTGCACCAAAAGAACGAGTGAATGGCAGTCTGTTGAGGAATGGCTCGATGAGAAAGGGCATGGCTCTCTGGAGCAGTTGTACAAGCAGACTAAATGCTAGGCCGCAC
>WYDI02020942.1:0-11126 GCA_009867235.2 Psittacus erithacus | reverse complement strand
GAAGAGTCCCTCCCCAGCATCCTTATAGTCTCCCTTCAGATACTAGAAGGCTGCTATGAGGTCTCCGCGCAGTCTTCTCTTCTCCAGGCTGAACAGCCCCAACTTTCTCAGCCTATATTCATACGGGAGGTGCTCCAGTTCTCTGACCATGTAGTTTTGCAGAAAATAAAGACTGCCCTACTCCTGAAGCTTCCCCTTAACTTTCAACAGATTTCTCCTAAACACCAGTGGTGGGCATTTACAATGAGCTTTCACTCCCTTTAGACCATCTAATTGGTACTGCTTGCTAACAGCATAAGCCTGAAGATTTCCTTGCAGATCCCACTCCCTTCACACAGCTTGACTAGAATAAAAAGATATCTCCAGCTTCTAGTATTCCCTAGATGCTTAGGAAAAACTTTAAGAACAGCTGTCCCGGTTTTGACTGGGACAGAGTTAATTTTTTTCTTAGTACCTGGTACAGTGCTGTGTTTTGGATTTAGTATAAAAATAATGTTGCTAACATGCCAATGTTTTAGGCATTGCTAAGCAGCGCTTACTCTAAACCAAGGACTTTCCAGTTTCCCTTGCTGTGCCAGTGAGATGGGGCACAAGAAGCCAGGAGGGAGAACAGCCAGGACACCTGACCTGAACTAGCCAAAGGGGTATTCCATACTACAGCATGTCATGCTCTGTATGTAAACTGGGGGGATTTACCCAGAAGGGACTGATTGCTGATTGGATTGGGCTGGGTATCAGTCGGTGGGTGGTGAGCAATTGTATTGCACATCACTTGTCTTTCTTGGATTTTACTTGTTCCTCTCTCTCTTTTTCATCATCATCATTATATTTTAATTTATTTCAATTATTAAACTGTTCTAAACTAGTGGGTTTGGCCTTTTTCCAGCTCAGGTGGGATCAGGTTTGACCTGATCCCACCAGGTGATAGCAGGGGAGTGAGTGAGCAGCTGCATGGTAGTTAGTTGCCGTATGGGGTTAAATCACAACAACAGGGGAAATATCATTCATGTCAATATGCTTTTGATCACTGGTTTAACCCAACATGAGCATTGTTACATGTTTTACTATATCCTTTTCAGCTACTGCTGAACCCGGGATAAGTACCTAAAACTGCAGGCAGCCATCAAGATGTAGGAAAACCATGGATTTTTACAATCTTACAGTGATATTCTCCATTTTGTACTCCACTCTTTTGCTGAGAATTCGTAACACTTCTTTGCTTTTTTGTCTGCTGTTGAGCATCTAGTTTTCAAAGAATTAGACATCATAATCCCAGACTTTCATTACCATGTGATAATGATCAGCTCAGACCTTGTAATTTTATTCATGGAGCTAAGATTCTTTTTTTACCCTTATACACCACTTTATATTTACCTATATTAATATTTATCTGCCAGACACTCTATTCAGCAAAGTCCCCTGGAACATTTTCATTGTTGGTGCTATCTTAACTACCCTGAGTAAGTTAGCAAGTCAACAGCAAAACTAATAGCTCTACTTTTTTTTTTTTTCTTCCATATTATTTATGAATATATTGAAAAGCCTGTATTCAAGGAAGGTCTTGCAAACTTCAGTGGAAACCACCTTTGACTGATCAAAGCAACATGCATTTTAATCAAGAATTTATCTTTGCAAACCTTTTCACTTAATACAATAACTATTAGTTTTCTTTATAGCCTCTGGTAAAAGATCAGAGTGAGCACCTTTTAGGAATCCCAGCCAAATGTATTGATTAACAGGATCCACATAACAACCAGTTCTCCCAAAGCAATGTCATATATCTGAAAAGCAAGACTTGCTTTCACAACAGCCATGCTTGCTCTTCCAAAAACATACTTTATTTATCCATTCATTAATTCTATTACCTGTTCAGTTTTCACTAATTTAGCCAGGTCTGTACTTATCCTGGGCACCTCCAAAACTCTTTTTAAAACTGCAATCACATTTGCTACTTTGAGACCTCAAACTCTAGAGTACTTTTAAGCAAGAATCTTCACTGAAGCCCATCAGAAAAATGAGTTCAGTGCATGCTAATCCCAACTTCAAATGCATTCATATGGTAATAGGAAGAGGTTTTGTTTTGCAATCATCAATTACACAAAATGACAGAGACAATTGAATGTTTTCCTTAGAATATCAGAAACAGCACAAATATATCGAAACAGTGTTTTGTTTTCACACTCAATTTCCTCAGTCTGTATTCCTGAATAAAGCTTATGTCAAACATTTGTAACAACTGCATAAATGCTCTGCATTAACAAACAGACATTTCAGTCATCTATAGGACTGCTAATATTTTAGCCCATGAAATCGTTATGCAAATTAAACTAATTTCTAAGGCAGCCATTCGAATTCAAACAGCTGCACAAACCAGGATTTTTCCTTTTCTAAAGAAATCTGCATACCATTGCATTTTGTACAGCATCACAATTGTCCTTTACTGGAACAAAACAGACCTTCAAGCCATGGACCATATTTTAGGCACTGCTGTGATGCTCACCTTACCATCTGTTCACATTAATCTCACGAACAAATCCACTCAAAAGCATGCCAAGTACACTCAGGTTTAAAGTAAAAAAGTATTTGTAATTAGGGGCAGAAAGAAGCATTTGATCACTAGAAATGTTGCAGGTCTGTATACATCTAAAGTCAGCCATCTTTAAGCTTGTATTACCATCATTGGCAGTTTTTCTTCTTTTGAAAATACCCACTTAACAAAGTGGATAAGATAGCCATACTACTCCATTAGCTCAGTCACTAGTCTGATCAAGTTCTCATACAGAGGCAGAGCCACTCTTGGCCTCTGTTTTCCATCTCCTTGTTACCTACTGCAAGAGACCAGCAGAGCAAGCTAAATCATTGGAAGGAATATTAAAATGTTATACTTAATGGATACAGTTGAAATAAACATAAGGAGTTTTGTGGATTCTCAATGCAAAAATGATGGAGAAAGACAAAGGGATTTGAACAGCAGGGAAGAGAGGAAGTAAGAAAAAAGACATCTTCTGTCCTCCAGCCCCTTAGAAGCCACAGCTTTTCTTGCCACCTGAGCACCCTTAAATTATCCTTCCTAGCTCTCCCCTCTATCCAGAATGCACTCTGTAATCATCATGAAACTGAATTTTATCTGTCTGAAAAGTCTTGGCTTAGTTCTAATTATATGTATTCCAAAGTTATAAAAATTAACATTACAGATGAAAAATTGAGAGAAAGATAATTTGTTGAATATACAGATGTTGAAAGATAAGGAGGAATCAAAAAGCTCAGTAACAGATGGCTAATTCTTCATGTAACAGTTATCAAAGTTATTAGTCTATTATTTGTTAAAAACAAAAAAAGCAGCAATTTTTAATTGAAGAGCAAGACATATGGTAGAAAAATATGACTAAGCAGAGACCTACGTATGGGCCTAAGTGTGTGTTAAAAGTTGGTTATATTTGGCAGAACCATAGGTTTTAGCACCTCCACTTAGCCAGATGGATGAACAGAAGCAGGTGCAAATTAGAAAGCAGGACAATATAATTTAAAGATCATGCAAATACAGCTTGACATGACAAGAATTCTCTGTTTTTAAATGAAAAAATAGCTCTCAGTGTTTACTAAAATTTCTGATATTTGGTATTGCTTCTGTACTACCTTAATTTTCTAACTACAAAGCAACAACATGACAAGCACCACTTTCTAAAATAGAATGTGTATATACAAAGAGGCTAAATCTATATACAAAACCATGATTAGAAATAATGCTTGGATTGTAACACATATGTAGGTTATCTTTTTCTTTAGAATAGTAACTTACCTGACCCACAGTTCAAACAGTATGTCCAGCTTGTAATTTTTGAAAATATGTAATGGCAATCAAATGCAGGTAACCAGAGAATTTACCTGTTCTCTTAAAAAACTATGTAGAAGGTGTGCATATTGTGTGTCCCATATTATGGTCCCATACCTGCCCCCTCCCCCAAAAAAAAAAAAAACAACAAAAAAGTATCAAGCAAACACCTCTTAGAATCATAGAATCATAGAATCAACTAGGTTGGAAAAGACCTTTAAGATGACCAAGTCCAACCTTTACCCCCAGACTGACAAGTTCACCACTAAACCATGTCACTAAGGGCCTCATCAACATGTCTTATAAACACTTCCAGAGTCTGTGATTCCACCACTTCCCTGGGAAGCCTGTTCCAATGCCTGAGCACCCTTTCAGTGAAGAAATTTTTCTTGAAACTCAAAGTTATGAAAAAGCATCTTAAGAAGCACAAAGTAAATAAATGGCTCCTCCAAAACCTTACAATTAGTTTCACGCAACACAGCAAACACATGCAAGAAAAAGCTTAATAAGATGCAAATAATAAGGTGCCATATTAAACTATTCAATTAGGTGCCACATTGAACCAAAAAACAGTAACTGACATTTAGGAAATACAGCTGCTAAAATGGATTTAATCATCACAAACTGTTTGGATTATTATCCTAAATTAAAGTAATGAGAAGATGAAGATAATTTTAACACAATTAGGAAACTTTCTTAAATAGAAATCAACTATTTCAGTCACAGGATCAGATACCAGTGTTTCATAGTAAAACGCATTTGGAGACAAAAAGAGTAGGAACAATTTTTAAGAATAGAAAATAATCCTAAAAAACATTACAGCATTTTTTTCCCCTCCCACCCAGATGCTAAACTTCTCCACATATTGTGGCCTATATTAAATACTGGTGTTTTAATTTTTTTTTTTAATTCTGTTGTTGCTGTAATGATATTTTCTGCCTATGTACTGCAGGTACTTCCACAAACTGTCTTTCAAAATTCAGTTTGGAAATTCAGCCTTATGAAGTAATTAAAAGTTTTCAATAAAAAATGTACAGAAAAGGTATGCATTAAAAGCATCAATCAAACGTTATTCTTCCTATTACCCTCATGCCATTTTGTTTCAAATCTCTGTTAATCAGTGAATTACCAGATAGCAAGAAGGATGATTAGTCATTGACTAACTTCCTTGATCCCCTAATTTTGGTGTGTAATTAATGTCAATTATGTTCAATATTTTTGTAACTTAAATATTTGTCCTGCCAGAACCAACAAGTATAAAATTATTCTACACACAATATTAACCAATTAGTAATTGTTGATTTGGCCAATTTTAAATGCTTTCCAAGGCACCATGTACTGTACGGATCTATGTATGACTTACACAGTAGGATTCCTCTATTTGGCAGAAGACCTACTACAGTTGACAGCTTCACTTAATTTTAAGGCAGAATACAATAGCCCATCTTGCTTTTAATGGTAAAGATGAATTTGAGGTTACACACCCACGAACGTGTAACAGATTATTCAATTAACAGTACACTATGTAGCTCACCAAGAAAATCTGGAGATGATGACTGGCAAGTAGACACTTTGGACTGCTTAATTGGTTAATCTTCATTTTGCATAGTAAGGAAAATCACTTACTTTTGGAAAACATTTTATTATTTATAACTCTACTAATCAAGAGACAATACAACAGAAAAAAGAAGCCTCTGACTTAATAGTTTACTTTTGGACTATGACAAGATATATTACAGGAGCAAGTCACAAATGAAGAAGATAAAAAACACAGTAAACTGAGCAAATTATGTGTAGCAAAACAAATATTTTCCTTGGCATGTGTTATTGCTTTTTTTGAGATCTTTTCTAAAGAGACAAGATTTGGATTCTGATTTTTACTTAGGAAAGAACAAAAAGTGCCTGTCACAGTCACATTTCGTTTTGAACTTGGAAAAGGGGCAGTTAAATCTAGTAAACAGGAGTTTCTTATCCAACACCTCAACACATTTTGACATTATGAACAAAGAGAATGTCATGACAAAATTCACCCTAATGGTTACCAGCTAAGAAAGGGTAAAAAGTGCTGACATCTCAAAATATTGCACTTGGACATACCAGATACAGTTTAAATAGTAACAACGCCAGGTGGGAAAATAAGCAATCACAAACACTGAATTTACATTCACCTATTTCTCAATTAACAGTACCAGCCTACACTACAATCAACAAGTTTTTAAAATTGTACTTGTAAAAAAATAAAAATAATTTAAAAAAAGTCTTAGATTTTATTGCACAACTACACACCTATGGCAAAAAGGATGACATCTATGCAGCAGGTTTTTAAGGCGCTGTACTGTCCTGAAAAGAGCTGTCTAACCCATGCTCATTAAATGAATGCCGCATGCCACATTTCTAAACTGTGCCTATACCTATTTCAGAGACCTCAAACAGGTCAACAGACAAGGCCATATTAAAGCTACTTCCATGTCATCTACCTTCCCCCATTTGGCAAGCAAACTCAAATGCAGTTTAGAAGGAGGCTGACTCAAAATATTTTAACTAGAAGCAGTACTCCAAACCATTTTAGAAAGTAATCCATATGACAAAATAAAGGTCAAGTGCCAGTTAGTATTACATGTAATTTATAATATCATATTTTAAGAGAAGGAATTCAAATAGACTTAATTTACTTGTGATAGCTTTTCTCATAATGTCAAATCACACGAATAGAACGATAACCATAATGAGCAAGGCCAGGTCCCAAAAGGGTCACTGTGCAAAGCCCTCTACAATGACACGTCTGTCTTTGCCCAGAGAGCTTACAATGTAAATGCTATTGTTCTTTACAAATGAAATATAGAGAAGAAGGGGGAAAAGGAAAAAAAAAAACAAAAAAACATTCCTATTGCTAGGAAGCACTCTCAGCTAATGATGCTTTAAATATCCTGCGGTAGTTTCTAGAAATGCTAAGCTGAAGTTGATTCAGTGTAGCACCTGTCAGTGGAGGTATTTCACTCCTGAGTCCATAAAACAGACAACAATTCGAATATTTGATTGTGTCCCAAACTATGTCCACATGTACGTGTGGTTGACAGTTTTTTTTACTCGGCAAGGTTGGCAGGCAGCATACAAGTGATTAACTGAGGTTATCAATCTAGATTTGCCACTCTTTTTTAAATACCCTGCTCCAAAGCATTGAGAGAAGTTACCTGAAGCTCTAATACTGTACCATTTGCTGCTGCAAAAGGGACTGTAATTAGCTTGTAAATTGTTTTAATTTCTTTGATTAGCCTCAACAAAAAGCAGGTCATCTGAAATATTTCTTCCCCACTTTGATACCTAAATCACTTTCTCCTAAGGATTATTACAGACAGCATGTACAGTGAAACCTATTGCTTAATTGTAAGATCCAGCTTTTATAGTCTCTGCTATTCAAACTAGAATTTTCCATGCTGGGCATCTATTAAAAGCTGATTTTTTTTTTTTTTTAAGTTGCCAATTAAAATTGTTCAACTATTATTGGAAACCAGGCAGAGACAGAATATATTATACTGCCAATACTATGAAGTTCTTACTTCATCGAGAGATTTTAATGACCCTTTCTTTAGAACTAGGATCTTCAAATCTGGCCAAAGATTAAATTTCTACAAAGTTACAGAGTATTCTGAGCCCACAAAACCTATTTAAATTCTGCAAAGTGACACACCTTTGAAGAACACTTTTTGCTTGTACTTTGTTGAGGTCACCTACTTTATTCTATGACAATTTTGTTTATACTGAGCATATTCAATCCCTCACAGAGCCGAGCCAGCACAGTTCATCTCCCCCCAAAGGAAAACTGGGCATGTTTACTATCTTGACTCATTCTCCTAATTAATCCTGACAGAAACTGAACTCCTAGTCCTTGATTCAACATTTTCTGTGAATCCTACACTAAAGACTATGTGTGTCATGCCAGGCAATTAGTATCATGATCTGCTTCAGAGCTATTGAGTATGCAATCTTCTTCCTGCAATTGCCCCCCATGCCTGGTATTATATGATGCAGAGGTTCAACACAAGAACCAAAACGAAGCAGAATGTCTTGCCTGTACTTTCAATAGCTCTACCAAAGGTATCTAGGGAAGTCAGAGAAAATAACACTAGCTGGTCTTGCTGGGAGCTGAAAACAATAAACTAGGGCAAAGGAGGGGAGACAACAGAAAATCATGATAAGATTAACACACAGAAAATTGTCTTTGTAACTCTACATATTCTTTTTGGAACAGAACTTGGGTTTGCCAAGTATAAAAACTAGTCTTACGTCATCAATTACCAGCAAAAGCCACTGGCAAAGTTGATGTCTCATCCCTCTGTGCTGTTGCATACATAAAGCTTAACACTAGCTTACTATCACTAAATAACTCGATGTTCTTTCAACACAGTAAAAGACTAATTAAAGTATAGGCCTGTATTTGCATGTACTTCATATTTTTCCATAATCTTTTCATACACAATAGTTTCTATTTTTTTTCTTGTGAGAAAAGTCAACTAGTTTCATTTCAGTGGTTATTTTGCTCTCCTCAATATTTAACTGTGGTCTTTAAAATAAACAAAACAAAGAGACATCACTGTATCTCCCTATTATTTCAAACAGGTTGATTTGCTTTAATGATTAGCCCACTTGTTTAGAAAAATATGGTATTGAAAAAACCCTTTTAAAAGAATGTATTGTTCAAGTGTTTCTTAATGAAAGCATTGCTATTCTGAGTCTTTTTCTTAACCATTTAATTAAAATAAACTGTTCAGTTTATTTTAATCTTAGATACCCCCAATTTTGCTGAAATGTCAGGTTCTGGATCAGATGACTTCTTCCTTCCCCACACCAATCTGAAGCTTACGTCTTTCCAAAATATCTTATGTCTTTCCACCACTTCTGAGGTTACTGGTTATTGAAAAATACACTACTCCAGTGGTTTCATTCTGTCCTGAAGGAGTTTTCCCACACCTCTAACCATTTCCCTTAGCATTCATTCCTAGAGTATTTTTCAGACCTACATTTTCAGGATGTGTCTGTATAGGATATAGCATGTAAAGATTAATCCAGAGCTGTAATACTAAGTACACACACCATCTACAAAGGATTTTGTTATCTTTTGAAAAAATTGCACCTTCTTGCTTGCAGGTTTGATTGATGGGAGGTTCTTTCACTTCACAGGGAAAAGAGTAATCAAATCTCAGATTAGGAACATCCACTGCTCGTATCAGAGGCACTTCATTTGGTGGTGTTTCATAAATTTGAGAGGAAAACTAATTTATGTTGGCCAATGCTGTGATGGTGTGACCAAATGAAAGCATTTCAATGTTTTCAATGTCCTGCTGAGAAATTATTGAAATACACCTACTTTTACTGATACCATTTCATATTACAATCACCAAAAAATGAAAACCAGACCACATCACTTCTGGAGCTTATAGGGTCTTCATCACTGGAAGTTTTTCAAGGACAAGTGAAACCACTACTGATAGTGCACAAATATTACTTGGACAAACATCTGAGGGACACGAGGGAGAGAGACTATTATTGTAGACAGGAAGTCAAAATCCAGCACCTAGAAGTAGATGCTACTGTACCACCATTAATCTATGTGTGGGCTTAATCCATATAACTGACTGAAATCCAGAAACATTTAGAGAATAAAGAGTTTTGATTCTCCTGGTTAACCTATGAATAGAAAGCTGCAGACTGCTTGTGCTTCCTTCTGCAGGCAGGAATCTTGCACTGAGTACCCACAGGCACATTTCTCAGGTTAGATGAAGGATTCTTCTCCCCAGAACAGTGGTTGAAGCAGTGAGATGAAGTACACAAAGCAACTTCAGCTAAAATAAAGCATAGTTTGGCTCCTAGGCAACTGCGCTAATGAACAAGCTACTATGCTGAAGGAGGTATTCCCTAATCCCAAACTACGTAATATCACAGATTTCATGATCTTTACAAAGTAAAGTTATAGCAGCCAGTTACAGTGATCTCCACATGAAGTAAACACACTCGAAACTTCAAATAATTTATTAGCCATCTGGAATTTCATACCACTCTTTCTAAAGTCCTTTTTTTCTTATGAGAAGTTTCTTTTAATTTATTGTCAGTGCCCGTAGTCCCAATCTTGATTTCTTCTAATACTCCTCATTGTTCACCATCAGTGAGCATCACAGGATTTTTAGTTTCTTTTAAACTTGATATCAGCTCACAGAAGCATACAGAAAAAACTGTAGCAAGATTAATTTGGCTATACAATGTAATACAATTACATAGCTAGCTAGTTTTATGCACTAGTACCCATTTCTGATGCTAGTCTGATTTCAACCATATTTTGTTTCAGTGGTGGTAATTTTAGGGCTTAGAGACATTTCTAATAAGTATTTAGGATGACTTCCCTTCCAGTTACCCAGATGAATTTCTCTTGCAATCAAGCCATTCAACTCACTGTCAGCTTTGCTAGAGTATTTCCCAATTTAAGTTTCTGAAATGGTGTTTTATCTTCTACAACATTTTCTACCTCACCATTCATCCTCCATTTTTTGGCTAATAATAGCACATTAAGTAACACAAGTCTTACCAAAGAACTGAATTACATTGCACTACTGATACAAAACTTGAACATACATTCTTACTGACTACTTTCCTTCTGTCAGAGGCTATCCATTTGAGAAACCTTGCTTCTCCCTTAATATCTTCGGTTCTGTCTAGGCTTTTCTACAGAAAAGCTGGAAAAATACTAAAGGAAAGTAACAGACATCCTTTGTGTAAACTTCCTCATCTCCTTTCCAGTTCATTTTAGAACAGATTAAAAGTTTTTTTTCTGATACTTTTTTTCTACCTACCATAGTAGTAAATACAAGTAACACTATTGACAGCTTCATTATTACAGAACAGCTTGATTTTTCTTGGAATAGTTAAGATAAGTCTTTCTCCTTATCACAGCCTTTCTTTACCACTCAAGCCTGCTCATAGCAAAAAATTCTCCTACTAAGACTGTTCCTACAGTGCTAAGATACTGTATGTAAGTTTAAAACTGGGAAAAAAGTTCCAGAGAAGACCTGAAGTTTCAGAATCTTCCTAAAGTCCTAGAATTAAGGAAAAAGTGAATATTTTTACCAAGGCTTCATAAACTATAGAAATGTAAATTTAACTCTCTCTCCAGGACAAAGACTGTAGTCTTACCAGGAATATTACGTGAGTAATGTTATTCATTGTTAATATATTCTTTATTATTTAGTACTTTTACATAAAGTTTTAAATTTTCACAGCTGAAAATAAATATAGTATAAATCTC
>WYDI02020941.1:37315-47881 GCA_009867235.2 Psittacus erithacus | reverse complement strand
GGCAGGATCACCTCCTTTGACCTGCTGGTCACGCTGCTTTTGATGCAGCCCAGGATATGGTTGGCTTTCTGGGCTGCAGAAGAAAGGCTATTCCTAAGCCTTGTTTCAGATGAGTGACAAGAAGGACTTTTCCCCACATGGTGAATTTGCCTAACCATAGCTATGCAACCTTTGAAAGGAAATATACCACAATGCAGGCAAATCATCCATGAACGAAGGGATACTATGTTTTGTTTTCATCTATGGTGGAGATGGGTCTCTGGTCTTACTCAGCATAGGAAAGCAGAAAATGTCTGATCTTCTGGGAACTTGGCAGTGATCTGATATAGCCCTCAAGAACTTAAACAGGGGAAGTTCAGGTTAGAGATAAGGAAGAAGTTCTTTACTGTGAGGGTGGCGAGGCACTGGAATGGGTTGCCCAAGGAAGCTGTGAATGCTCCATCCCTGATAGCGTTCAAGGCCAGGCTGGACAGAGCCTTGGGCAGCACGGTTTAGTGGGAGGTGTCCCTGCCCATGGCAGTGGGTAGGAACTAGAAGATCTTAAGGTCCTTTCCAACCCTAACTATTCTATGATTCTATTCTAAGTGATTTACACATTTTCTGTGACTTTTTTCCATCTCCCAATTTCTTTAAAATGGGAGGAAAATCATCTCCAGACTAAATGTCCTGAAATAACCTTCAGCTCCACTGAAGTACCATGGGAACTGCAAAGGGCCAAACAACTATAAAATTGATAAAGCTGAACAATCTAACTTGGAAATCAACTGTGATATTTGCTGAAAGCAAGAAAACAGAATGGAAAAACAAAGAAAGAGAAGCAGGATGGTTTTCCTTTAGACAGGAAAACAAAGATCAGTTTCAAATACAACTTAAACTTTAAGGGATCTGCTCACATTTTGCATGTAAGTTGAAAAGTCTACCTTTGATACTAGTTGATTATTTTATTTTCATTGGCACACATTCAAAACATATGGTTGCCCCAACCTTTTGTTCCTAAGCACCAGCTTGAAGATTTGAAATAACCAATGACAGAAGTGAATTGAATAATTGAATGCAGTCTGGTTCTGCCTGTCTCCTCTCTCCTCTATCAAAGCTGGCTTTCAACAGGGGTCTTTAAGCTCATGTCTGTTCTGGCTTTCAGTCCACAACTTCCTTCTACATAATTATTTCATGCCTCTCTGTCTCCAGAATTTGAGCAGGTGGCATTTCTCAGTCACAACTCTCTACTGACAGAAATAATGGGTTTTGAGGAAAGAATATTTCAGTGGGAGTGCCCAGTTTTTATGGGAAATTTGACTGTTCAAAAAGAAAGCACACACAATCACTTCCATATACTTGAAAAATAGGATTTCTCCACTTTTCCCTGAAAATAAGTAACATACTTCCCCTTGGGTATTGTGCTGCAATGAATCATGGGAGTTTTGGTCCAATTCTATAGATTTCTGTCCTACTTTATAGGTCACCTTCTAAAGACAGAAGGCCAACTTTTAGAAATCCTTCTTTTAACCTAAACAGAGATAAAGACCAAAAAAAACCCAAAGCCTAAACATCTACAGATAAAATAAAGGAAATTAAAGCCTTAAAGGGACTTTGCATATGAAAAAAAGGTTTCTAGCATAAGGATTTATCTTAAATAAACAAACATAAAATGTATGGATCAGTAGCTAATCCTTCTCAACAGCTTCTATCCAGTGTCTTAATTATGGCATAAGGTTGCATTATACATGGGCATGCCAAATGACCCCAATTCTCCTCCGTGCAGAATCTGCCACATTACATTATCTCGCTTCCTGTCATACAGCCTGCAAAAGGTCCTGGCCTCCATTTGTGAAATCACCCTTGAGTTGAACATTGACTGATGAAGCATCTGAGAGGATTTGTTATTTCTCACAATAACAGTACAGTTCATCGAGCTACACTACTCACCATTGCCTGAATTAGATCCCACAAAGCTGGCTGAAGTTTTCCTATGGCCTCATAAGGCACAATCCACTATGCTAAAATGGAATGACTGCAGGCACTTTAAGTGCATACAGAATTTGATCCATAAAAAAGGAGAAGGAATGCTTCTTGTAGAAAGCAAGTCTGCAGACTTTGAGCACTGTGCTTACCTCTAAAATCACCTGCTTGGAAATTAGACACTTGGCAACAACAGCTGATAGTTAACTCCTTATCATTTATTTATTCTGAGAATAACTAATCATACTGATTAAAATATCCCTAGGTCTGTTACTTGATTCACCAGGTTAAAGCTTCTCTGATTATTTCTGTGTGTTTTCAGAGAGTTTGCAAGATTCATCTTTAAACAGAATAAAGGCTGAATTCCAGAATGGCTGTTATTGCTACAGCATGATACAATACCCTTAAAAGAGATAATAAAGTGACTGAAAAAATAATTCAGTAAGCTAGAAACAATGTTCCATATATATATTGGCTTTATTATTATTCTTAAATTTCTCCAAATAAACTTAGGAATTATATTTATGTAACAGATTTTCCTGATTCCACACACACAGATACTGTAAGCATACTTCTGAAAATGCTCTAAAAGCCACAAAGGAGATTTGAAAGCCATACAAAGACGGAGAAAAAAGTCCAAAATTAAACCCTGGCAGTGAAAAATGGTAAACTTGTTAGAATGAATGTGTTTCTATGCTGATCTGGAGTTCCAAGGCACAAAAAATAAAACCCACTTCAAAAAGTTTCACATAAAGTAATATTTTCTTTTTGCACTGTTTGATGTTGCATACACAAACAAACACACCTTTGGGTTATGCATACACAAATCATTTGACTTCAACAGCTAGATTTCAGCTCTTGACTTTATGGGATTTCCAGCTCAGAATTCTTACTTATAGATGTGAAAACTTGCATTAAGTATAGTCTTTCAGTACTTTATCAGTATTTGGGAGGAAAAAAAATCCATCAAAAGTCTTCATGTCTTTGCGCTTTGAAGACAGCTGAAGTTGTTAGAAAAAACAAGGTACAAAGGTGTTGCATGAAAACAGAGGTAGCTATCTGAGAATCTGTAAACCTGGTCTAAAAGCAGTAAGCCCCTGAATACGCCAATCTCCTTTTTCCAAATCAGAACTACAACATTCTCTTTTCACTGCTGTTATTCAACCTAACATTCATATTCCCCATGTAATTATTTATTTACTTTTACAAATTGCACGTTCCTTCCTTGCACAATCAAAATCTCTTCAGAACTGACCCCACTTGCAGCGCTGCAGCAACAAAGGCTTCAGGGAAGGAAAGAATCAAGGAGTAAAGCTGGGCAATACCATAATTCCTTGCCAGCCCTTGGCATTCAAACTTCAGCACATCTCCAAAAGCTCATTAAAACAGAAATTGGACTTGATTGGTCGAGTGGGCAGCCAGACAGAGCCAACATGCATGAAGGAAAGTGAAGAAGTTTTAAAACTGATCATCAGGCAGCCCCAGCAATCGGATTTATAAACCAGGGACTTACCGCATAAGACACAGAAGAGATTGATGCTGTTGAAGAGGACCTGCAATTATCTAAATTAATGAAATCAGGAAGCCACACCTGCTCCACATCACTGACTCACTCCTCTGGCTCTGGACCAAGCTTGAAAAAGTGGATTTAGCACTTGATTGGTTTAACATGGGATGAGCATGGTAAGTTATATGCATCTAACAAGCTTCTTCAAAGTGTTGTGAGAAGCACAGCATGGGTGAGAGATCGTGGCACTTAATTACTTTCCTGCCTTGGCAGAAAAGCACCACACATCCCTGGGGGGAGTCCTTCCATTTTTTAAAAAAAAGGCCTTTTCTACAGCGAGGGATGTTTTGCAAGCATAAGTTGGTTAATGTACCTGGATGATCAGAGTCTTTGAAGGCACTGTCAGTCTTCGCAAAGCATTGTGGTATAACTCCTCATTCTTCCACCTAATAAATGTTTTTTGAGAAATATCCAGGCTCAAAGCTATAATGGCTGTAACGTATACTCTTCAATAAAATATGCCATATGCAAAGCCACCTTTAGCCATAGGAATACACAAAGGCTGATAGAAATAGCCTTTGTTCTGTTGCCTTCTATTCAGCTCTGGCAAGGCAGACAGTGCCTCTAAGGGGAAGATTTGTGGAATGCAGGAAACAGTAGAATAGCAAGCATGGGTCCTTTAGTGGGTTTACTGTCACTGTCTCATATCTGCAGATTCCCCCTCTCCTTTATTCAACAGCGCCTCATCCTGTGCCTGCAGTGCTCTGCAGGTGTAGATACCACACTTCTGTGATTCCCACTGCCGTAGTAAGAGCAAGTCCTTAGGGTACCACCTCACCTCAGGAGCTAACAAGAGTTTTGGCAGCAAGACATACATGCACAAAGCCATGTAAGGCTGGCAGCAGAGAGACAGCTTCTCCAGTGGCTATTCAGTTCCATTCACATGGAGATACTGCCCAGTGCCATCAATGGCAACTCTCACTATTTCTTAGAATGCAGCAAACACTCAAATTTGAAGCTGAGTGATGACAGAAAGGCTAAAACTCAAAGTAAAAGGCATCGAGACCCAAGTGGGTTGACTTCAGAAACAGGTTTTAGGTTTGCATGATTCATAAAAAGCATGTTTACAAGCTTCATAAGTCTGATTGCAATTCATTTGCAAGAGCCTCAAAACCCCTAAAGCTCATGGAGGGATAAAATTACATATAAACTGGCCATAATTTTATTTTTTAGATCTCTGATACCTGATTTGGCAGAGCCAAACAGAATAATTCTGTCTGTAACAAAGGCCACAGCAAAATTATGCTGATAAAGAAATACTTACTTAAAAAAAAACCAACCCAATGTTTCTGTCTACCCTCAGTTCTTTAGAAAGTTACCAAAATTCTGAAATTCAAGTTGACTTGAGAATAAGAATAATTTAACAAAGATGAAGACAAGTACACATACGTAGAAATATATTAACAGCAAAGAAGGATGCTTATTAGCAATAGGGTAACCCCCAACCAAGCCTGGGTCCTGCACCACTACATCAAAAAAAAACCAAAAAACAAAAAACTGTTTTTTTTTCCCAGTAGAAGCTTAGAAATAACTGAGCAGAAAGAGAAAGGGAAAACAAAAAAGTCACAAAACCAATGCAAGATCCTAAAAAAGAAAAAAAAATAGATCAAATTCCCAGAGTGAAGTCTCTAACCCTTTCTTTCCTCAGTTAGCTTGAGGTGACGCAGGTGGGTGGGTAAAAATTATTCCTCTAATGGTTAGGAATCATTCAATTGACAGATTAAGTTTGCTAATGTACGGTGCCTAACCTTTCTTTTCCCCTACCGTCATTGTCCTTCAGTTTATATAGTTCTTCTTCCTCTCTCATGCTTAATCCTCTCTTATGCACTTATTTAGAATAATCCTATCTCCTCTCAGACTTCAATTTGCAGGCTAAGCCAGTTAAGCTCTTTTCATCTTCTGAAAACACACACTCCATTCTTCCGTAGTCTTTCTTTGCCCTTCTCCCCATTTCAGCTTCTTGAACTTAAGTGACAGAGTTATAAAGCACATTCATGTAGCCTTGGACAACAGCTAATTACCTTATATGTGCTGGTAACCTCTCCCTAGTACATCGCTGGAGTTACATTTCTCTTGTTTCATGTCAGCTGCCCAGCAGTGGCTTCAGGTTCATCTACAGACTTTCTCCTCTGCTTCCAGAGGATGTGTTCTCTGAGTAAAGTAACAACTCCTGCATTAATCTATAATGAATGACTTCACATTATTGAGATTAAACTGCTGTTGAGCCATGTTCTCATCTCAAATGCAGAGCAAATCTTGACTCATTTCATTAACCAAATGAAGTGACCTCAGATTTCCAGCCATGTAAGATTCATCTTTAAACAGACTTTTGGATGAGCTATCTGCAGCTACTCTGGAGGCCATTAAAAAGTAGTGTTTATAACATATTGTGTTGTGCATAATGATCTACAAAGAGAGGGTGCTTTTGCCATGACATATGGTGTACAATGTAAATGAACTCCAGTGTAACAAATTAAAAAGCTTTTACAGCAACCTCTAAATACTATTTATGGCTCCCAAGTGCTACCTAGGCTGGCCACCAGTCAAATAATTATAGCCTCTACACCAAGTGCCAGAGTGCATTTTGTTGACTAACTGCTTCTACAGAGAGCTATGTAATCTATTTCCATGAGATATACTATCCATAAGCCTCCATCCATTTTGACAACAAAATCGCAAAAGCACAATGTGTTACCAGGTGCCATTCAAAGAACAGAGGCTGTAATGAAGTAGCCCTTTAAAAAAAAATGTCTCTGATGATCTTTCCTTAACACTAGCAGCTTTCGTTACAGCAAAAGAAAGTCATCATGACATAAGGCCTATCCAAAGCTTGCTGAAGTCTCTCACTGGCACAGGAGCAGTCTTCTGCCTATGCATGATGAAAAAACTGGTGAGTAGAGCTGGTTGAAATACTACAACTGAAAATGTTTCCAATGAACAAAGGGGTGCAGTTCTATGGGGAGGTAGAATCTTCCAGAAAATACCCAATTCTCTGAAATCTGGTTTTTGTTTAGGAGAAAATTCTATTTATTTGCATTTTAAATTTTTTTTTTCCAGAAACAAAACAAAACCAACACAAATCAGCAGCAGCTTCCACTTCTGCTTCTGAGAGCTTACAAAAAAAATAAGATAGCCTATTCTTATCATTTAATGAGATTTATCTATTAAATCTTCTAAGGCTTGGGGGTTTCTGTGTTTTCAGGTTTGTCTGTTTATCAAGTTAATGCAATAAGGTACCAAGTAAAATCTCCTTTTTTGTTCCACCCACGTGCAGCAAAAGGTAAGATGAGCAATAGGTATTACGCAGCTCTGAAAGGACTCCATTTATGTCAGAAGAATTGTTTCCTGTTTTTCTGCCCTATGTATATTTAAATATAGCTAAACTAGTATTGCTACACATCTCCATGCTGATTCCAAAGTAGAAAGCAAGCAACAGGCATAGCCTATTATTTGAGCTATTGTCTTGTCTTGGGGCACACCTCTTAGAATGATGACTGCATTGCTTTATTACTGGACTATCCCCCTTTAAGCTGTGTGCAAGCCTGGTTTAAACCTACATGGCAGCTTTCCACAGTCAAAGGTTTTCTTACAAATGAGCCACACTGGTTTGTGACAAAATTGCTATGACATTATGACTTGACTTTAATAGGCATGGAGAATGCATTCATCAATCATGGATACTACATTTAAGCTGGAAAGCACTTGTCCTATTGTCTGGCTTAGAACAGAGTAACAGCATTAAATACCTACATAGCAAGTAAGAGTATGTGTTTGTAGTCTTTTGAAAGCAGTTGTTTTCTGGTAAAGACTAGTGAGAGAATGCATACAGAACTTAAAGCAAAGAAGATGAACAGCAAAGAACGAGGGGTTCTGGACATTTTCTGCATTCTGTATTTATTAACCATTTTACGACTTTGTGAAAGAGATAGATTTAGAAACATCTGTTCCCAAAATATAAATTGTTCTGCAATTAGGAAATGCTCGTCACCAGGTGCACACATCCTTTTCTCTCAGATGTCCTAAAAAAAAAAAAAAAGTAAAAAATAAAAAAAACCAAACTGAAATGGTAGTATCAGAAAAGCGACTTTTTATAAGGAATAAAGGAGGTAGCAGATTTCCAAAACCTCATTCCAGAACTCTAGTTCAAAGGGAATTAAAAAGGCAATAGTTTTACCCTGTTGTTTGCGATTAGCAGGTTTTTGACAAAACCAATTGATGCTCCAGGCCAGCTTGGCCTGTACTTGGGGTCATGCTTATCATTTAGAACAAAATACTGTTTACAAAGGGGAAAGGTTCCCACAAATCAGAGTCCAGGCACACTAGATTTTGTAAGTGTCTCGGTACAAATAGGACCATCCCTGTGCCAATGTCAATAAACCTGCACACATTCCAGTAAACACTCGGTAGCTCCATCCCTCAGTCAATCATTTTTAGCTCCTAATGAGAATGCTCTTAACTGTTAATATTTGACTGTTAACATGAATTCCCTTAACTCAATGTCCCTTTGCCAAGCAAAAACTTCAGTCTGGCTGTTTTGCATAGTGGAAATCTGCATTTTCCATTATCAGAGACTGTACATATATATTTGAAGTACTAAAGGATTTAAAAAACTTAAGGAGAAAATATTCTTGGTAGCTGACTTAAAGAAAAGTATTAACCCCGGCTATCGGAGACTGAGTTGAAACTGAGGTAATGAAACTAAAATACCTAAGAACACAAGTGTAACAGAATTAAGTCCGCACCACTTCAGATATTACCATGTTGGCATTTACAAAGTAACTATATAAAAGAGGAGACTAACACCAGGGGTTTTAACTCTTCTAATATGTTGCTAATCAGTGGTCTTGTATCTGAGAAATTACAGTTGTGCATTCAGACAGTTTCATAAAGTAATACCGGTACAATGAATCTGTTATATACCTTCTCTCTAAAAATGAGGAGGTTATGCTTTTAGATAAAATTTGATAATACCATATTTAATAATTTCCCAGTTGTTTATTTGAGTTTAAATATGCTGATATTTACTCTGATTAAGCAACTATGAGCAATTTTTCTGTTATTTTCACCAGTCTATTAGCAATCTAATTGAGGTACTGAGGGTAGTAGATAAAAAATAACTAAAGCTGTTTCAACTCAATAGCTGGTATACAGCAGCAGATTACCAATTACACTCAGAAGACAAATTACCAGTAGATTTTGTCTCCCTTAAATAAATACCAATTTAAGTCAAATAGGTCTGAAAATCACTGCATGCTGAGAGGTAGTTGTATGGCTACCTTTAATGAAAATTTAGCTGTGGGCTAAAAGATCCATGAAGCAGCTGAGGACATTCTGCTTTCACTGGATTAGGGCAGAGTTTTTTCAAGATTAACACAGATATTCTGAAAGGAGCAGAGACAATCTGTAGCAGGAGTCCAAAAGCTTCTGTACTGCCACTGAAAATAAGACTTTATTTAACATTCACATCCATTGTCAAAGTCCCTAAAAATTAAGGGCATAACAATGAAATGGTAATGCATTAAAATTATATTTTATCAGTATATAGAATCATAGAACAGTTAGGGCTGGAAAAGACCTTAAAATCATCCACTTCCAATCCCCTTGCAATGGGCAGGGATTCCTCACACTAAATCATGTCACCCAAGGCTGTGTTCAACCCAGCCTTGAAAAATCTAAAAGTCTTCATAAAAAGTCACATATAAAAGTGTTCATACAGAGAATAACTGCCTGTTTAATAGCAGGAATATTTATTTTAAGTTGTATCTTGTTATAGGTTAAATAGCTGTTTTGTATTTAACTTCATGATTTAAGTGCAGTTATGTAATAAACTCAGTTACAAGAAACATATAATTACTGTATGGTCTGGGAAGCTGGATTAACATTGCCATGTAAATGAAAGAGCCTTTACTGCTCCCAATATTAACACTGAGCAAACATTTAAATGGCTAGCAAATATTTACTTGTTCCTTTTGTCATTATCTCAATGGTTTGTGGACTTTAGTATGGAAATGAAGATTTCATGTCACTAAACGTAAATAACCAAGTAGTGGAAAAGCATTGACACCAGGCTCATCACATAAACCCAGCTTTTACAATGAACCCACACCTGTGCTCCAGCTTGCAGATCACTGCTCGTACCTTTTTCTTCACAAAACTATGTGTATCTCCCCTTTCTCTCTCTCCTAGTAATCCAAGTCTGGTAAAATTTGCTGGTTACTGGCATGTAGGTGGACTAGAATTTGCTGTTGGTCCCTGCTAGCACTGCAGTTCAATATTGCATCAAGGTAGAGCAACCACTTCCCCAAAACACCTTCCTGCTTCAATTTAAAATACTTACAAAGATACATACTGAAGACTGAGTTGAATACCCACATCCTTGTTCCTCCTCTGGAATGCTAGTTCCTACACCAGTGAGCCTTGTTCTCCAGTGTAATGGCCCGTTAAGCCTCAATCACTGGTTATTTAAGTGAACACAACTGGACTGTGAATAGTACTAGCTAAAATAACATAATCATCTGTTCCACAGTAAGGGATTAATTAAATTAATCTCCCACTTGTTTCATGATTGCCCATTGACACTGACAAAATAAAACTGGATGTAGCAAGCTCACTTCAGCTCCCCTGTTGCAAGGTCTGGTTGGCTCGATTAAATTAGCAGTCTTGTTTATCACAAAAATAAAGATGAAATTCCTTGAATATAACATAACTGAAATTGCTGGGTTGAAAACATCAACCATATCTAGACCACTGGCAAAACCAAAAATCCAGCAGCACAACAGTAGGTTTTACTCATGGAACAAGTGTCCAAAATGTAAATTGTGATGAAGATGTGTATGTGAGAACAAATAAAATATCATTAGTTCTGAAAAAAAGTGTTTAACAGTTGTCTTCTCCTGGCTACTGTGAGCTAATTTATAACTGAGTTTCTGCAACCACACCCCTTGGGTTTTCTGATCTCAATAGTTTAGGACATCTGAGCATAAAAGTTTTTTTTTTGGGGGGAGGGGGAAGAAACGAGCAACAAAAAACCCAACTCAACA
>WYDI02020941.1:0-37215 GCA_009867235.2 Psittacus erithacus | reverse complement strand
TTTAGGACATCTGAGCATAAAAGTTTTTTTTTTGGGGGGAGGGGGAAGAAACGAGCAACAAAAAACCCAACTCAACAAAAAACCCAACTCAACAAAAAACCCAACTCAACAAAAAACCCATGTCAAAAAAAATAAAAAGCCAAACACATTTTGCATTGTTTAGACATTGTAAGGGAAGGAGTAGGCTTACATGTCATACCTGGAAATAAATGGCAGTCAAAATCTGAAACCACCTTAACATATATTTAGGGTAAACAATGGCTGCAGCAAATATTTGCAATTCAAATCTCAGCAATTTTCTTCTCTTCTTATGAAAAGTCCTTCCAGCGCTTTTCAAAGGATTAGTTAGATATATTAAACCAGACTTTCTCTACTGGGCTAAACTGTCTTTCAAATGTTTCTGACTCAAACATAAATCCATTTGCCCTTCACAGGCTGTTTTGTAGTTCTTTTTGTGGTGCTCATTAAATAATAAACAAAATCCACTGCATTTAATACACCCTGTTTTTCACTGAGCCTTATATTTCATTTGCTGCACAGACACTTCACCACGAGTAGGTCTGTGCAAAATGGTACAGAAAGAGTTCTGAAAGAATAATCATCAATAAAGCCAAAATGTTGAGAAATTCATTAAAAACTCCAGGCAGCCCAAATGATGACAGTTTAGAAACATCAGTTTGGTCTTGTCCCATGCTGGGGCAGTTGCCTTTCAGATTCTTTGAAATGTTTCCATGAGAGTTTATTATGTCACAAGCATCCATTTTCTTGCTGAAAAGCACAAAAGATTTTTGCAAATGGAAAAATCTCTTGATAAACAAGTCAGCACCAATGTCTTGGACTCCTAAATCTTATTGATGAAAACCTCAGTCACGAACTCACAGCCACAGGGTTCTAAGATTCAGCTTAAGCAGCATGTTCTTGAAATTTCATTTTTGGGGAAAAAAATAATAAAAAAAGATCAAATCACATTAGCTTTCATATTTCTGGCTGCTTTTGGTAACAACATCAAAAAAAGAGGACATCAAATTATAAAACAAAAAATGCATGTTCTAATTGCTTTGATCTCATTCACCTGCATAAACAACTTTATATGTGGAAATGACAGATTTCTAGCATTTTAAGTGTTAAAAAAAAATCCAAAGACACAAAAAGAAAAAAAATTATGAGCAAAGCTCAGGAAAAGCCCCTTGCTTTTTAATTCGAAAGTCTGCTGAATTTTTGTTTCATGCAGAATAAGATTAGAGCCCCACTTCTCTTTTTAACAGTGAAACTGTTTTAGAAAGAGACCATTTGTTCCCAGTTTCCATGAGAGAAGGCAGCAGTTAGGATCCTGAAGGCTGCAGAGGCTTGCAGTGCTACACAGAGCAGTCTCCCCTGTGCCAGCATTAAATCATCAGGAAAATGTTCTTTCAAACCTCTTTGGCTGCAGGAAGTAAGTTTAACATGAATGTAAGACTTAAGGGTGAGAAGCAGCATTTATAAGTACAACTCTAGCTTATACATGTGTACATAGCATACCTACTGCTGACAGCTCACCAACATACTTTTATTTTTCAAATACCTGGTCTTTTTCTACCTGCTTTATCCCAATGAGCTCAGAAAGAAAGAAAGGAACTGGAAGGAATATCTTTAGAAAACTCTCATTTTTGTAAAAGCGCCCATAGCTGTCTTTCTGGATAGAGATTCACAGCCATACAAGGGCAGCGACAGAGAAGGGCAAAGGCATAACCCAGCAGCCACTCCAGAAAAATGCATTTTCACCGATAGTCTGACTTTGCACTCATGCTTGCAGGCACTTCTAAATTACCCTCAAAAAAGTCGTATACAAGAATACTTTAAAAGGATGGGAGTATTTCTTGTGGTTTTGATAGATCAGGAACTGGAAAGGAAAAATCTGGAAACTTGAGGGAGGCAACAAGAAGCAACTGGAATAGGAACCAGGTGTTGGAGTAAAGGGAGAGTTAACTGACATTTTCTGAGCAATGCTGGATACAAGTATTTCCAGCAGAGGTTAGAAGCATTTAGTGGTATCAGCCCCTGCTCATCACTTTCTGACCACTTGCAACTACCAGGAGGGCTGCTTTCACTTTTGAGTAAAACAAGAGTTGAACAGCAATGTCGAGAGCCATGGTAACACTGCCTCCCTGTATTTGCCCTAAACAAGAGGGAAGCAGTGCCAGCGCAAATTACTGTACCAGATGCAATGAAGAGGAGAGAAGATTTTTCCCACCCCTGCTATTCTCTTTTTTCTTGACAGAGGTCTAGCAGTTGGGGCAGAGTTGGAATTAACACCCCTTTTACAGACCAACTTAAAGATAACTCCAGACAAACCTACAAATTGTACTGAAGCACTTTCTAACATCATGCTTGTTGTTTCTTTCCACTACAAAGAACAACTGCCAACATTCTGACAGGATAAAAAGAAAGAATCTTTCCTGTGCTAGAGGACCAAAGCAACTGCAACATTCCCAAGGACCTATCAAATGTGTAACGCACAAAATGAGATAATCTCATTTTGTGAGTTCTAGCCCTAAAGTATGTACTGTAAAGAAAATGTGAATACTTCCTAAAATCAGCACAGCGTGTCTGTGTGTCCCATGAATAGCATTTCCAAAAAAGGGATTCAGCTTACTGGCTAAATTAGACCAGGTAGTGATATTTCAGATCTGAAGTCCTGCCAAAATCCTATCTGTTGATTTAAGCATGCTCACTGATATCAGATTATTAATTGTTCCTAACTGTAAGCGCTGTGGATCTGTGAGTGACACTGAAAGGTTAATCCAGTTTCTCAAATGATATCTTGCATTTGGCCAGGAAAGTCAGAATTAGTGTTGCTTTATGAACTATCCATGCATTCAAATATTCATTCCAGCATGGAAAATTTTGCTGTTAATAAGGAAAATAAAAAACTGTTGAAAAGTACCAGTATGGTTGCCAAGATTGCTTTTGTACCTATGCTTCAGGAAAAAAAGTGGAGGAGGTATAGCAAGTACTATAGGACATTACAGGTACCTCAAGCAGTGGTGAGAAGACATAGTAGAAACAGTAATTCCTCTCAATTAAGCTCAAAGAAAGTTGGAACTATTTGGTGAATAAGATTGTTATTAATACCTGCTGCCTTTTTCTGAGCAGAGCTGTGGACATCCTCTGAGCTGATAATGACTTTGGTACTCTCATAGCTTCTTCCCTCTTAGTTATTCAGGATAAGAAGATCCATTTTCAGCAATTTCAGAAGTGATCTGGTTCATAGGTGAGGAATGACTTGATTAGTCAGACCTGTTGGTGACACATGCTAAATAAATGTATCTTATTAAGAAAACACCTTAAAGTCCAATGAAAAATAAATTATATTACTTTGGGAATCACCTGTATCAAATATAAGCATATATCAATTACTGGATAATGGGAATTATGCGTACACAAAGTAGAAGAAAAAAACAAAAAGCATTTTACCAATTAACCATACTTTTTACAGAACATACCATAATATATATATATATACACTTTGCAATTATTTTTGTGTGACAAGAAAAGCTACCCACTGTTTTCTCCTTGACTAAAATTGTAGTCTTGAGTTTAAAAAGAATAATTGGTCTGCTAACTAGAATATCAGTAAAGGGCTGGTTTTTCCTTTTAATTGCTTGAATAACGTCTTCCTAATACATTCACTGATTAAAACAGAGCTCTGGTCGCTACAGTAGCTTTGGTAAGAACATGCTGGCCCCTGTAACATCATAAAACCAGGAAACACCAAAATGACACAATAGAATCCTTCCACCTGATGATCGGTTTATTGAAATCATGCAGTTTTTAAAAGTTTCCTACTCACTGTGAAATGACAGCAACAGTTCTGAGGAGGGGAAAATCAATCCTTGGCGCAACACGAGATTTTTTTACCTGCACAATCTAACTCAAAATCATAGGATAGTTAGGGTTGGAAAGGACCTTAAGATCACCCAGTTCCAACCCCCGTGCCATGGGCAGGGACACCTCACACTAGACCATGTCAGCCAAGGCTCTGTCCAACCTGGCCTTGAACGCCGCCAGGGATGGAGAATTCACAGCTTCCTTGGGTAACCCATTCCAGTGCCTCACCACCCTCACAGTAAGGAACTTCTATCTTTATATCTAACCTGAACTTCCCCTGTTTAAGTTCAAACCTATCACCCCTTGTCCTATCACTATAGTCCCTAATGAAGAGTCCCTCTCCAGCATCCTCGTAGGCCCCCTTCAGATACTGGAAGGCTGCTATGAGGTCTCCATGCAGCCTTCCCTTCTCCAGGCTGAACAGCCTCAACTTTCTCAGCCTGTATTCATACTCCAGCCCCTGATCGTGCTCATGGCCTCCTACAGGTGGAGGAAAAAAACCTATAAGTTTGCTCCTACAGCTCTATGTCCTTCTTGTGCTGAAGACACTAGGACTGCACACAATACTCCAAGTGAGGTCTAATGAGAGCAGAGTAGAGGGCAGGATCACCTCCTTCGACTTGCTGGTCACACTTCTTTTGATGCAGCTCAGTATATGGTTGGCTTTCTGGCCTGCAAGTGCACGCTCATAAATGTCTATGGAGAACTGGTTAAAGGATCAAGCAGCATTCTGAAAAAAAATTCTCAGCACATTATTCACCTCCAAATATCTTTTTTCCTTGAGGAGACATCAACAGGGTTTATTCTCAAAAAAGTTATTTGGATGCTAAAGAGTTCTGCAAACCATCATATTTTTGTATCATTTGACTTGGTGATGAACTGAGCTGAAAGCTACCATAAGTAAGGAGAATGCAAGTCTTTGCATTACCCCGGGAAAAAAGCAAGGAAGGAATTGTCAAACTGATCCCACAGATGCATCCAGTCTTGTAATACTGAAACTGTGACCTGATCCTGAAGCAGACCTTCTACCTCTTGCACACCTAGCCAGCTCCTGAGACTGAGGCGTTTCAGATTTTGCTCTTTCTCCACCTTGTCTCAAGGGGGAACCAAGTAGAACTTAATTACCTTCTTGATTCCCAAAATGGCAGTTGAAGCAGAAATACTAAACCTGCTTATTCCACCTCTCAACATTACATCAGATATGATGATTTCTCTCTCTTCTTCAGATTGTCTATGCCAAGCATACAACCCAAATGAGAACCAGAGCGTGAAGTCTACTAGGAACAGACTAGAGTAGAGCTGTCAGCTAAAAATGCATTGATCCATACAGAAGAGAAACAATGATCTTTTGCCAAAATAAAAGTGGATTTGCCCTGTTCATATAGCACTTTCCAATAACCAAGACTGAATACTCTGCAGTGGTTTAGACTGATTCATTTTATAGCTGAATCCTGGTGTACATAACTCAGTTCTATTTTCTCCTCAGCCACCACACATCATCAATCCTGTGAGGATTTTCTACCTGCTAAGTCATTTCTAAGTAACATACTGAGTCATTTCTGGACAGACTGCAGTCTTTGGTCTATCTGGTTTCCAGCAATCATCTGAAAGAACTCTTATCAAGTGTTAACTACTGAATAGAAATGTTTAATTCTTGGGCCTTAGGCAAGAAGTCCTGGTGTTCAAAAAACAACACAAAAGAGCAATAGGTTTCACAAATCCATAGCAAATTTTGTTCATTGTCTGATAGGGGCGCCAAAAGAGCCATAGCTCCTCAGAACACATCCCCCCACTCCACCCAAAGACAGTAAGATGTTGTTTCCTAAAGATAGTAGCTCTGCATTGCTCCAATGCAG
The DNA here is from genome assembly GCA_009867235.2 of Psittacus erithacus. Lineage (NCBI taxonomy): Eukaryota > Metazoa > Chordata > Aves > Psittaciformes > Psittacidae > Psittacus > Psittacus erithacus. The sequence continues at coordinate 31,492 of WYDI02020941.1, read as the reverse complement.
CCAGAGTCAAACAATTATGTCCACCTAGAGTCTGTTTCTGTCATACATAAAGGTATTCCTTGAGTGATAAATAACATGCAAGCCTGCAAAGATAATATATGCCAAAGGCATGAAGGATGGCTCAAAGGCAAAACGGAGATCACTGCAAAGATTTTGGGGAGCTACAAACTGAATTCTGCAATCTGCAGTGAATGTCTTAAAAGCAAGGGAAACAGTGACAGGAGAGGGTCCTAACTTACAGTTCCATGGTAAGAGCAGGAAGGTCACAGTGTGGGATGGAAAGGCAGAAAAACAATCAGAACACTTTCCCACCAACAGAAGTGGGTTTTGCTTGCGTCAACCCCCTGTTCAGAAAAAATAAATAAAAAAAGAAAGACTTTTCTTTAGAAAAGTAAAGCAGCTAATCCCTGGTGTGGTTCCCCACACAGCTCTGTGTCAGAGCGCTTCAAGGAAGACACTCTTCTTTGCTCTTCTAATCAATGCAGTGAAAAACAAAAAAACAAAGCAACCCAGAAACAACATTCTCAGTGTTGGTCAAACATTCTGGGAGGTATAAAACGTTTCTAAACCACGTGCAATTCTCAGCCTTTGGAAAGTAAATATTATTTTGAAATAAAAAGGCAGTGTTTCCCTAGAAAAATCTTCCCTTTTTCTTCAGCTTCCTTGCAATTTTTCTTTTTAAGCAGGACAAAGGGAAAAATTAGAAACATTTTGGAAAATTGTTTCCACCCCAATCTATCCCACCCAAGTCTGAAAAACACATTTTACAGTCATTTTCTCCAGCCAGTATTCTCCTACCATAATATGCCACTTTATACTTACATAGGCCAACTACCACAAATGCCGAAATTGATTTTGATCTCTGCAGTCAGCTTTTGAAGTCAGAATTAAATATGTTTTTGCAATGAAGGAGATAAATCACATACAACTCAGTGAAAAAATACGCAGTGGATTTTGATAAGCGTGGAAATGACCTTTGGTAAAGGCTCCCAGCACAAGTAACAGACAAAACTCAAACTGAGCTAATCACCCAACAAAAAGTTATTTTACCAGTTAAATATGACTGGAAATAACTGCTATAGGAAAATCCAAAATAGATAAATTTAACAACCAGTTGTTCGGAAAAAATGTCTCTATTAACTCCGTTGCAGGGTTTCAGACATTTCAAGCAGACAATACTAGAATATATTCAGATACCTTCTCTTTACCATGCAGAAAACATGCAATCTGTCTGTAACAATTGACGTATCATTGCAGAATTCATAAACTTGCAGGGAGGTGCAAATCCTACCTTTTTTTTTGTCTGCTGAAGATCTAAACAGAGAATTTGGCATTAGGCATGTTTGTGGGCAGCAGGGAGCACAACAGATTGGAAAGAATGTCATTGCACAAAAAAATCTATTCATTATAAAGACAAGCTTAATGAAATGAGAACATTTAGTAGCTGTGCACGGGGGTGGAATGGGGATGACAACACAATAAAACAAAACTGTAAAACACATCATTACATTGCAAAAGACTAAGATTCCCACACTTTTTTTACATAAACTACCACTTGTTCACATCTGTGAGCTTGAGGTGACCAGAGAAATCCCCACTAAGGACTAATGAACAAAGGCAGGAACACACAATTGTTCTTCAATGTTTAAATAATTCAAAACATTAGCAAAAAGTATATTCAGAAGGCAGGTTGAGTGTTGCGGCTTGTTTTGTACAGCCGACCCCTATAGAGACCTCTATGGCAAGGAAGGATGAAGCCATGGCTAACTCCTGGGAACTCCTGACCTCTCTGGGTCAGCCCCATGCCTATTTCAGAGAGCTCTACCCCCAGCCAACACAAGCACTTGCTTTCTTTCCTGAACATCCTCAGTCACCAGAACTCATGAAAGGTCTTCTGGTGTTCAGCCCCCTCCTGTCATGCTGTTTGACATGGCGAGTTAAAGCACGGCCACAATCATGTCACTAGATATCAGGCACAGGAAGACACCACCAAAGGCAGCTAAACTGGTACTTCAGGAATGATCAGAGACATGTACTTGTCAGTAGAATAAAAATGCTGCTGAAAAATAATGGACTCCTGCTGTTACTTAAAGTTCTGGAGCCTTTATATTCAAAGCAAAAAAGCATAGATCCCATGAAAGAGCTTTTGTTCCCAGAATTTGGTAGTTTATGCTTAATAAACAGTATGAAATTAACTGTGTAACAAGTTGTGCATCTATACAACTTGTCCAAACCAGGCTGAAGGAGTCATTCTTTCAAGTCTAAAACTTTACCTAAAGTAAATGCAACCTTAGTCGCTTTTCAAGAACTTGACTAAAATCTGTCACCTCTGAAGAGTGACCTAACCATCAAACTTTCATATTGAGGCAGAGCTTACTTTTTATTTTATTTTTAAGGGCACTGTAATTTATTTCCATTCTGCATCTGACAGGAATATCTGAAACCTCTGTATTTTACATGGAGTTCAGTCAGCATTTTTTGGTCCACTTCTAATCCAGTCCTGATCTCCATTCACTTCCAACACACCAACGACTTCTTTTCTTTACTCTTACTTAGCCAGAGGAGTGGAACTTATTTACATCAGTAGAAAACATACTCCTCTGTCAGCTAAAATATAGAGCACATTTATGCTTCCAGTAAATAGACACAGTTCATTTTGCTTCAATATTAAAAGGAATGCTCTTTGCACTGGAAGGAAGGTTCTGATAATTGGCCTAGTATATTTCCTTCCGGCATCTGTTAAGCTAATTACTGCTTAAGCTTACAGTCCTGCATTACTTTTTTTTCCCCTACTTTGTGAGGGATACAGGAGAAAAAGGCAGCCAGACAGAACTTCTTTGTTTGTTTTAACACAATGTTGGTCACGACAAACTTAATTGTTTGATTATTTTCTGATCAAACTATCCACAGAATTAGGATTGTTGAATTTTAATTTTACAGCAGCTTATAAGTGAATGAAAATTTTAATTGGCTGCTTGCAGGTTTAAAGCAATAGATTAATCTTTGTGAATCTTCCTAACTGGCAGGTTTTAGTGATCCAAGTAATTTACTTGCATAATTTATTTCTTTGTCTTTGAAGGAAAAGTCCATATAAATGCCATTATGTGAAATTTCCGTGTAGCACAATAATTGCAGACAAAGTTATGCTTTCAGAAATTGATCTCTAGAAGATTTGGGATCAACAACAATACTTTTTAAAAGTCTGTATTTCTTTCCTCTTCAATAAAATTGACTAAGAGCACGGTATTTAAAACTTTACAAGCTGACAATTGAACACAACAAGAATTTTTATCTGAAGAAAAACATTAAAACTGAGGCCAGAATTTAGTCTGCTCTGAAGTCCTCTTTCTTGTGCCTGTTTTACAAGTCACCATACTTTTGCGTGGTGCAGCCATTGCACTCTGATTGCACAGCACAGAGCTTCCAGCCCCCAGGCTTAACCTGGTTGAAAGACTAAGTTAAGATCAGCAAAGCATTTCCAACCCTGTAGCACAGGCACACCAAGTGCATAATCAAAGATTGCCATAACTATGAGTAGCCACTATGGGAATAGTACTCTGTCGCTATTTTTTACCACTCGTCCCAGTCTCAAAGGCAATGAAAAGCTCATGAACTCAAATATCAGAAATGCTTAGGTGATTATTTTATTGGCAATGTAGTGCAATTATCTCTCCTCTCTCTCCTTAGGTCTTCAATGTAAGAGCTTTCAAAGTGCATTGCAGAACCCTTGTTAAAAGAGGAGTCAGGATGGATGGCTTTTCTCCTGATGCAAGCAACTGAGAAGGAAACCACATGACAAATGCTGATTTGGCTACCATGAATCCTTTACCACATAAATCAACTTCATGTTGTTTATGCAGTCAGTATAAAAATTCACTTACAGATTTTATTTATTTGACTGCACATTTTATTCTGCTTAGTGAATAGCAATCTGCCTGACCTTACATGTACTCTGCAAATGCAGACCAGGGAGTAGTCTTGTTAACAGGACAGAAAAGAACATTGTTCTTCCTTCACTCCTTGAAAACATACACTACAGCATCCCCATCACTCATAGATTTCATTATTGCTGGGGAGGGTATATTAACCCCTGCTATATCTCTGCACCTTACTTCAGAAATCAGTTTTCCAGATCTCAGAAACCCAGAATTTTAAAAACTGACAGTCAAAGCAGATTTTCGAAGCTGAAAAATTTAATCTAAACTATTCCAAATACTAAAATATATTTTTTTTAATTGTATCCCAGTCCCGGAGATGAATTATACAGCAAGCAACTGATTTCAGTTATTTTCTCAGTACTGCTTAGCCTTCTTTTTATGCAAGTATTTAAAAATGTTTCATCTTTCAAAACAAGGTGCTCAGGAATACCTTTTGTTACACTAAAAAACCAACGTTCATGCTATGACTTTATTTCTGAGTTTTCTGCACTAGTTTAAGCCTCATTATCACTGAGGTAAGTAATAAACAGAGACCATAAAGAGTGAAAAAGAAATCCCATAGCCCTTGGGAGGTAGAAGTGAATAAACAGTTCTCAAATTATATCAAAGCAGATTTTGAAATGTCCAGCAGCCACCAGCTCCCAGCATTTGCAAATGCAACATCTAGCCACCTATTTCCAGGACTAACTGGGGGTTACTTGGGGTACCGAGGCTTGGAAATAAAGTTCTTTTGAAGTTTGGTCTGTATTTCTGCTTGAAAACCACTATGTTGGCCTGCAAAGTCATCATTTGCATATTGAGTATATGCAAATACATTTCCAAATATGGAAAGAGTGGAATACTACTCTTTTCAGTTCATCTTGCACAGTCCTAGAGACAACTCCTATGTGAATCCTAAGAACTGTGTTTTCTGCCAGTGGTTACGAGGCAGGAGGCTGTCACTGCAGTTTATACCGCATCTAATCAATGCTCAGGGAGGAATTAAAGTGGTTATAGTTAGCTATTAAAAAGACATGGGTAGCTAGATAACTTTGATCTGGGAGTCTGCTTAGTCCTGGCAAGGCATGTCGTTAAAACCACCCTGCTTTGCAATTTCAAACCATATTCTTTTAAAAAAATGACTGCAATCTCCTCCTCCCCAGTCAGAAAAGCAAGAACCAGCACTGTCAAGCAGTGGAGATAAAATATTGTTTCCTAGCAAAGCTTGCAACTACAAAAGGAAAATTTTGTGGGATAGTTTCATTTAAACAAGTTTCAAACTCTTTGTGCAACTCAAACGAACAGCACCACAGCAGGCAATATTAAAAACAGATTGACACTTCTTCCTAAACAATAGCAAAACCAAGCTGCTGCATCTTTCCCTATCGACAGGCATGAGGAAATGGCTGGAGTAAACACAGCCCATCAGTTTTGTAGACTTCATTTGTGCTATGGCTTTCAAGTCAGAGTAGCAAGGTCTGGCCTTACAACAGCACTCACCAGCTACATCAGGGAATTATGCATACAAGGGGTGGGGCACAGGCAAACCAAAACAAGCATTTTCTCTCTGAGCTTCACAGCTTTTGTGCATGTTGTCAACCCTATTAAGCAAGAACTCTTCTGATCTACCCATACTTGAGCAAAATCTGCCTTTTGATCACATACAACTGACCCAGTTTTCCAGGTTGGCTCAATGAAGCATAGGAGATATCAGAGACAGGGATTCAAGGAAGGACCAGAAAGGGAGGAAGCTGCTAAAGCCAGAAGGTAATTCTTCATGACATGATTTATATTTGGCTTTTTCCATCCTTTCTGCTACCTTCAGCTTCTACAACCAGAATTCAGGTAAGCAATGCGGAGTGGCTCTTCTCATGAATTTTATAGATTAATATTTTCAAATGCCAAGCACAGGATATGAAAGCACTTGGTGCTTATAAAGGGACAGGGTCTAAAACTTGTAGTGGTAAAATAAACTGCACTTAAAAGATACATCAGTTCTTTTTTGTAGAGGACAAGTTACACGGCATAGGAGTACAAGACAAACTGTTCTTTTTAATCCCCAGCCTCTAAACTTGCAATTGCATTTTCATGTTATATACATACTCAAGGGGCATCCTGGTTTATGTGCAATCCATAAATTGAGGTATGGATAATTTCCTTTAGTCTCTTTGTACTGCAGTCAGCACAATAAAGTGCAGGTTCAGAGTTGTAAATCTCAAAAAGGCCATGACAAAACAACAGACCACCTAATGTCTTGTTTGAGGGTGTGTTAACAAGTCCTCTCAGGAAGGAGTCAGAACAAGTATGCAATTAAGAAAAGTTTGTCAGGGCAGCTAAAAGCAAGATGTAGGTTTCATCCTGCAGCTCAAATTGGATGATACATGGGCTCATCAGCACAGCACCAGCCTTCAGCCCACTCAGTGACCAGCCAGCCCAGCATTTTTTGACATGCATCTCTTCACATCCGACATCACCATGCCCCTGCTCTGGCAGTAAGAGGCAACCCATCCCTGCATAACAGCAGCTTGCAAATCTACAAATTAATAAGCAGTTGTGAATATTTCCTTTGATTAAACCTGTGATATGATAACAGCATTTGCTGATCTGAGCGCAATGTGGCAGTACAGATCTGCACCCATAAGCAGAACATGAGGCTGACATGTCAGTTACCCAGCAAATATCTGAATATCTAAAGAGACACAGCTCATCACTGCATAGATAATTGGTTGGAAATAAAACAAACACAAACAAACAATCAAAATCAGTCTTCTGTTTAGTTCATACCTTTTTCTAGTCTAAGTGACAATGACAAGGGAATTAAAGTATTAAAGTAGCCACTAATAATGCTAAATAAGGTCCAAGTTCATCAAGGTGCTATAGACAACTGCATCACTACTGGGTAGGGTTTTACCCTTTCACATTCATGGAAGTGAGGGACAGGCTTTCCTGGGACTGAGAATATCTGAGTGGGAGAACCAGTAGCATAAAAGAAGCTGACACAGCTCCAGCGGATCTGTCAAAGCAGGAAGCATACTGCATGCAGCAAGCAACATTTAAAAGGCTTTTGAGAAAATAGCTGCAGTTTCAGCTACCACATCAACTGAATGGCCCCCCACATGGCCCTAAAACACATGAAATGAAATACTTTTCTTACAGTGTGCCAGGAAATAACCACAACATCAGAATGAGGGTACATCTTCCTTAGCAATTTATTGTGTAGTGTCAGTGCTTTTCTGATGCAAAGCTCCTTGGTATCTGCTGTTGAAGTACTTTAGATTATGCTTTGCAGTTCCCCTAGCTGGACCTGCCGCAGAGAATCCTATGTGGAAGCTACACACCAGCAAATCTGCTGGTCACGCAAAGATCGTGTGTGCAATATTCCTAACCCCAGCTTGTAAAAATCAGACATTGAAATAAGATCACCAGCCTAGCCCTAGGTGACGCAAATGATCACTAGGGATGACAGGCCCTTGAACTGTACTGCTTTGCTCTACAATACCTCTTGTTGCGCTAAACTGTGTGCTATTGCAGATACACCCTGGGGATCCTACAGGAAAATATTTCAGAGCAACCATTTGATGTCGCAGAAGTTACTCCTGACAGCTAGTCTCAGAGCTGTACTTCCTGTGCATCTCTCCAGCAATGGCTCTGCTATTCCGAACCCCTGCATTAGCATTTCTGTTAATGTTACACTTATGTTTCTGGGAAAGAGCTTCTAACTTTGTCAAGTTAGACAGTTCACATTCCAGAATGTTTAAAAATCCAGTTTATGGGTCAATATGGATATCTACAATATATACCAGAGCCTTTTTCTTCCACTGAGTGACCCCAAAAATCTTTGCATTCTGGCACTGCTGATCAGAAAAACGGATCTTGGGGATGTATGCCTGAATCCAAGAGCTTCTCAGGGAAATCACAATTTGCTTCAGATTATGCAGATGGAGCCCTAAAACGCATCGCTTCAGTCAGTCTCTTTGACGACCTTGTTTTTTTGTTATCAGAATAAACACAGAAATTTTTGTGAGGTTTTGTTTTTGCCCCCAACATCATAAAAAATTCTAAAGTTGAGCTGATTCTTTTCTGTAGTGTAGAAAGACTAAACTTTCATTTACCACCCACAATAGACTGCACATCATATCTCAATACCTGCAGCTAGATTTTCAAAGCAAGTGGAATATATAGCATGTTAAAGAAACAACTCTTAAGTTTAGAGCTTATATAATAATGGACTTATTCTAAAAACAGACATTGAAAACAACATTCAAATTGTATGTCCTTATTTTAGCAGAAGAAAGTGGATGAGAAAGGAGGAGCAAGATCCTTCACAAAGAAAGCAAAGAAAAAGCTGATCTGAGAAAGCTCTAGGGGTCCTGCTTTGTTGCATACTGAGAGAGAGAGTTTGGAACACATCAATCTTTCCTTTTCATGCTTCCAGGAAGAGTAACTTAACCCCTCCATTTACACTAAAGCTCATTCACCTTTGCTCCTGTCTGAAAATTAATCTATTCACACATAATTATTGTTCTGCCAAAGTCATCAGGTACTAGCTCTGAATTTAGTCACATATCTAAAAAGAAAACAGGCCAGGTATTTATATACCTATGTTTCTGCAGCACATCTGACTCTCAGTGAAAGACCAGACTCCCTTGCACTAGCTGGTGCAAACTCAACAAACCATACCAAATGTATTTTCTTGAACCCAAGGCTTTGCAATCCAAAGGTCAAAGAGACAGCAGGTAGGAAATACAGCAGAAAATAAATGAGCACCACAGAAAGGCCTTTCTTAAGGCATAGAAATCCTGTTTGCATACACATTTCCTAAGCAGCATGCAGTTTCTGGCAACAAGATTAGATTGTTCCTTCCCAAGGCACTAGCAGGTGGCTCTTTCCTGCAAAAGACCACTGTTCACTTATACAGAGCGTAACTGCTCAGAATTGTGACAATAAAAAGGTTATATAGATGTAGGTAGCAATAAACTACTGCAGAAATATATTGCTTCAAGGCTAAAAATGACCACCACCACTTACAAATTGGCAGGTTCTTGCTATCACAGGAGGCTTCCCTTCTCACCTCACACCCCATCATCCTACTGCTTCTTTCATGCTCTTTGTCACAAAGCTAAGCAGGTAGTTAGCAAGGGCGATGTAAGGTAGCTTGTTAAGTCAAGGCAGAAGTTACAGTAGCTTGCATGACAGAATGAATGAGCATTTACAGTTTGTTGATTCTTGCATTGTAAAGGTATTGATTACAGGTTGTGGAACAAGATAACAAGCTTCAAGTGCAATGAGTGTAACAAGTGAAATTATCCTGGAGAAAATATGGAGGACTGCATATTAAAGCTGTTTTCCTGGAGTCTTTTCACTCTTCTGCAGCACCACTTGCTATGCTAGGAGCACAGTGAATGTTGTTTCTCTGAGCCCTGAATTGAAGAATTTGCCTTTTTCTTTTCAATTCTTCCCAAATTTTTGCATGTTTGCCTACTGAAAAGATTATTAAAGGTGAATTTACAGGGAGCCTAATCAAATCAACCATTCAAAGAATACATCTCAGCTGACCAACAGTTTCTTATCACAATAACATTAAGCAATCATTTCTACACAGGAAAGAAAGGATCCCAGTTCAAGCTGAGTTGTGGCAAGCATATACATATTTTATGAAGTTTGTCTACATGTACAACATCTGTGCACAACTAGCTATTTTAAAGAAAGAAAACAATCCAGTCAACACACTGCTGTAAATGAGCTTTCTTCTTGTTTAAACTGCAGTAATGCAGAACATATGCTTTGGATGCAGCAGTCATCAGGCACCTGTGAACTGGTCCTCAGAGATAAACATACTGTTCCCTACATTGCATAAACAAGAAAGTTAAGGTAAAAAGTGTATAATTGAGGAAGTGAAGAACTAAGCTCCACCTTTAGTTGGAACTCAGAGCAAGACACATAGAAATATACTCCTTAAGATAGCTTCATTCAACATTCATTATAAGAAAGCCTCTTTTGAGAAAGAAAACATTCTAGCTTCTGTGAGGTACTACTGAGGTCGTATAAGTGACATCTCTGTGCATTTCTTTTATGACCCTGTTACTTAAGGTAATCTATCTATTTTCAAAGATTAGCAGTACTGAAGAGTATTGGAAAGGCTGTTCCTAAATCTCTGCAGTAAATTGAAACATGAGCTTACAAACAAAAATAAGTGATCAAATAGTCCCCTGACATTGCAAAAAACCCCAATTGTCTTTTTACATGAATATTTGTTATTTATCAAATGTACTTCCTTACCCATCTCAGTTAGTTTAAAGCCTCAGTTCTTTAAGAGAGATATATCTCTCTCACAAGGTAGATTTATGAACAGCTATCTTGTACCTACCATGCCTGCCTTCTTGCTCCTTCTTTTCCTCCTTTGTCTGTAGTCAAACATAAAAGACCTTAGCTGCCAACACCTGAAACTTATAGCCTCCCAGAATACACTGGCACACAAGGTAAGGAACCTATATAAGCCTCATTTCTGAAGCGTTTCTCTATTTTTAGTTGGAAAGACATGTTTAAATGAAGGGTATGTGTTGTTTTAGCATTAAGCTTACAGCAAGTTTTGTAGCATCCTTTAATTTTTAGTGCTTCAGATAAGTGAGACTTTACAGAAAATGCTGAAGGGAGAAAGCTAAAGGATGCGGGAAAGAAAAAGAACTAGTAGCTATTTAGTCCAGCTGTAAGATGCTAAGAGATGAGGAACTCAGAAGAGCTTGATTTTTTGTTTTTAGGTTATCAAATATTTTCATAAATGGCAACTTAATTTGAAAATTTTATGATTTAGGCTAGAGTTTACCTATATAATTGTCAGTACTTGAAAAGTGTTTCATTTAGCAGCAGGTAAATATAATTTTAATGTAATTGTATTAATTAATATAATAATATAACCTTATCCTTAGAGGCTGCAGATGCTGCCTGTTCTCCTTAGAGGTATCCTACTGCAGGAAAGGTGATGATTCAGGTTTCTTTCAACTTCCTACAAAGAGATGGTTGATACTTGTAGTGCGGCTACAGCTGTGATTGTTTAAGAATTGGTATTTATGGCTTAGGAAAAAATCTTTATGTTTAGGGAGTTGAAACATTCATCACCAATTCTTTCTACTGGTACTTATTTTTTTCTCTTCTTGCAGCTTCTTTTTCATAAGAGGACCACCAGGGATCTTTGCCAGGAATATTGCTCCCTAAGGAGGGGTTAAGGACTGGTTCTCAAGCCCTAGCAAGTATATTTCTAGTATGTGAGGCAAAATTCTTTGAAGAACTCTTTTACTCTTGCTAGTATCTGGTTGTATCTGGCAGAACCTTGGGAATCTTCATTCTATTTCCTTTATTACTTAGCTTAGGAGCTTGAGGGGATATGCAGAAAGAGAGAGACTGGGTAATATCCATTTTGTAAGTACATAGTCATGCTAATTTCCTCTGTGTTTAAACTCAAGAGTTTCTGGGGTTTATCTTGTGTGTTTAGGTTTGGCAGATGTCCATGTAATCATTTTCTCCATTTTCACTAGTTTTTCACAGCTAAAATTTCACATGGGAGGGAAACATAAAGAGAAAGTAACTGTAATCTCTATCACACATATGCCACTTGGCAGTGCTGCATTGCTTATGAACAAATTATTTGGAGGAATAGGAGGGAAGACTCACAAATGCAAATCCACATACTAATGTAACTGAGGTAAGTGTCTTTGTATAGACAGCAGGATAAGCGGCACTTATATCTCGCTTAGCAATAGCAGTCTAAGCATCCTCAGCAAGCACTCACTGGGGAGAGGAATTCTCTGTAGTCTGTAGTGGATTACCCTGAAGGAATACAAAATACTGTACCTGCCTCACACATGTGGTGTTAAGCTTAATAAATATTTGCAACATTTGAAGATTCTGGCAGGAAAAGGGTTATTACAAATATGAAATATTATCAAACTAATGTCCTAAAAAAAATCATTTCTTTGCCTCTGACAAAATGTCTTGTTAATGAGCTATTTCACAAGTGTCTAAATGAATTCAGTGTAAAATGATTTATTGCCACTCTTGCAATAAAGAAAATATACACATGATCCCAAAGAGACAAACTCTCACTCAAGGAGTGATCTTTGGAAAGGTTCATAAGTTCTGCTATTACTTTAACAGTTCTTTTTTATTTCTGCTGAAGCAACTTGTCAAAATAAAATATGGCCTGCATTTTTTTGAAGTACTTTACCTTACCTCAAACAGTCAATGCACACAAAAGTAACTTCAATTGTCCTGCTGGTTTAATGCAAATAACATTAATATGAAGATCAAACACGCAGAAACTTATGTTGAAAGTCTGACATGCTGAGTAGACTATATAAAATGCAGGATATATTGGCCTTGGGTTTTTTTTGTTTTGTATACTTAAATCTGGAGCAAAACCCATTTAACTGGAAAGAAGCATGTAAAATCTGAGCCTCAGAGGCCACATTGCCATCTCTAGAAACATGTGGCAAATGCATCATAGATGTAGGCTTCAGAGAGCCGTGCTCAAGTGTTTATCAGTTACTAAATCTTTTCAGAAAAACAAGTTGATTTTACTCATATGTATAACAGAGAGATTTTGTATTTTCCACTTCTTTTTGCTTACAGATATGGAAAGTTAAGAAAGCAGGGACCCATAAAACTGTGGAAAGATCAAGTTGGTAAGTACAGTACAGAGCGTAAAATCTAGTTTCTTTAATTATATTACATTAAGCCCTTTGGAATAAATTTTGGCTCTGAAATTGTCTGAAAAAATCATTAGATACTGCCTTTATTTTATGGGACTCTAGCAAAAGAAAAATCCTACATAATTGGGGGTTATAATTGTGTTTAAAATAAAAATTACTTAGATTATTTTTTTGCTGTTTTTATCAAGGAAAGGAACTTGTAACACTCAAACTCCAATCACCCTAATTTGCGGCATGCAGGTTGAATACTTTCTCAGCTCTGATTGCCATATAAGTGTAAGGTTGATACTGAGGTGTGGAATCTCTGTAGAGCTTATGAGGAAGCAAAAGTTGAAGATAAGGTAATTGTAAAGTGTAGCTACTCCACAGCTTCTTCTGAGAATCTTCTTTGTTCGTCTCATCTAACTTGAATGAGAAGCTTACCAATTTACAACATTAAATGGCTGAATTTATTTTTTTAATAATGCTATGAGAGTAAATGTCAGTTATCACAGCTGGCATTTTTTTCCAGTACTTCAATATTAGCATCAATTTCATTGACCATTTACTCTGAAAAACACATTGGAAATATTTGCATTGCTCTGAATCTCAGCTGGGAAAAATGGCAGCAGTTCCACTGACGTTAATAGAGATATGATGAGCAAAACTACCTAGGGACCAAGTTCTTAATGCTATATCCCACTGCAAGCCTGTAGTTTGATAAACCATGTTTAATGTCCTGCCACAGCATATTGCAATAACTGTGAATACTGGCTAGTTTCAGAATACTGCAAATGTATTATTTATATCATCAAATGTATTTTATAAAATATAAAGGAAATTGTATAGACAACCTCCATTATTTCCTTGTGGCTGGAAGGCAAATCTCTTTCTTTTAACAAAATATAGCTTCCATTGATTTATAGCTTTGCAGATCATTCCTTGTGTGATTGTTGAATTCACTGTCCAACAGGGACTAGAGAAGCTGTGTGTTTTGGCAAGTGCTATTCATCTTCTATGCTTCAGTCCCACCATTATGTTATTCTGATGTCTATGTACCACAGTAGCAATGATCATTGTAGCTTAACAGGAAGCTGAAATTAGCAGTCCTTCCTCACACATGGCAAAACACTGGTTTCCAGAGCCTCTGGGAATCTGCAAATCCCATAAACAAAATGCTCAGCCCTCTGGCCTGAGATATGAGATAATGTCATTGCTACAGGACTTTGGGGATAAAGGTGGACTTTCAGTTTATCTTCCCTGCGTTCCATAACCAGATAGCAGCTTTTCCCCCTTGCAAGCAGTTCATGTCTCTTTGGACTAAGCTAGGGATAGAAAATCTGACAGCTGCAGTGGTGGACATTCAAAGAGCTTGTCAGGGCTATTTTCAGCAGCCTGAAGTACAGTAAGTTACACTTACTCAGCCTTTCATATTTTGCACTTGGAAAATACCAAGAAGCAGTTGGCCCGTCTGGGGGTGGTAGTAGAAAGGGAAATGTAAAGATATGTCACCAGTGAACAAATACATGAATTTTAGGGAATGATATTCTCCTTGAATGCACACTGAAATAAAGTTTAGAAGTTTGGTGAATGTATTCAGGGAATGCTGAAAGACCCTACAGACCTTGATTTATACCTCTAAACATTCTTTTTGCTGCAACTTTACATCTGAAAAACTGCTAAAAGCAACCCTTGGGGTGGGCAATCACTGCTTACAACAGAAAGCACAAAGAAATCAAAATGCAAATCAAGGTGTTGGAGAGTTGGGGGGAAGCACAGCGCAGAGGAAAATAGCGGAATGGTTTTAAATACATTTCTGTGTCTCGGCTGGTTGCTCACTAGGTGCTTTGGATGCTGTAGCTGCTTTCACTGATGCAGTGATTCTTCAAAAGATTTGCCCCAAATGGTTGCCTTTCTAACACAACCAAAGATAATATTGGAGTAGTTTAGATCCCATGACATTTGAACTGAAACATGGCTTGGAAAATATGGAGGCTGTGTTCTGAGATCTGGTATACGAATACAAGGAATAAACCAATGTATTTCATGCTGGCATAACTTTGCAACAAATAAGTGGTTGTTACTAATCCTTCTAATTGATGTTAGTGCATGGTTCACTTAAAGAATACCTTGTAAATATGCACCATTCTGCATATTCTGTTCAGTAGTTAAACCCCTGTCAATTCATAAAAAGGTTTATTTTTCTTAATTTTATGGCAAATAAATACTTGCATTTCATACTGGGGACGAATTAGATATTAATGTCTTCTCAGGATTAGAGTTATTTTAGAGAAAATTGTGGAAATTCTACTAAAATAGTAATATTTTAACATTGAAATCCTGTTGCTTTGCATTATGGTATAATTAGGAAATATGATTTGAACAGTTTAACTCATTTATGTGGGTTAATGCATTTACTTACCCTTCTCCGCTGTGACAATTTTAGCCAAAGACTTTGAACTTCAGAACAGGAAAAGAGTGGCACTAAAATTCAGGGTTAACCATCCACAAACAGAAGAGAATTGCTACTTTGTTTTTAGTGCATGTTTGTTTTCAGCGTTTCTGTTTTCAGCGAGGAAGAGTTGCTCCTGCTCTTTTCTTGCTTACTGTAGAGCTTTATTTTGGACACTTTGCAACAGGAGGGCTTGCGTACCTGAGCTGGCTTGCCTGAACATAGTCTGTTCACAGCATCTCCATTTCACGATGTATCATTTCAGTATCACAATGGAGATCCTGGTCACAGTATCTCCATTTGACATGACAAAAAGTCAATAAACCTGCTCAACAGGTTTCTTTTGTTTGGGGGAGAGTTGTTGCTTCTGTTTTGCACAGGGCTATCTTTATGGCTTGTAAAAAGAATGTGGATAATATACCCACTTGAGAGGGGTATCCATCTTGCAAAAGACTGCATGTTCCTGTAGCCGTCACTTATTATGAGAACCATGTGCCAGGGCTGTTCTTTTCTACATGCTGGACCTTGCAGACAAATGGAGGGCAGTCCAGAGGGGAATGACAGAAAAATGATAAAATACGTGGAAAATGGAAATTGCAATGGTGATAAAGAAAATTGACCATCTAGCACTTAAAGGAGACATAACTGTCTACACGTACATAAAGGGATATTACAGAGAGAACCGGGACCAATTATTCTCTCAAGTCATCAAGGGCGGAACAAGACTAATGGATTTAGGATGTTGCAGGGAAAATGTCAGTTTAACATTAGGAAATACTCAGGTAGAAAAATAATCAGGACAATGTATGATGCTCTCAAGGGAAGTTGGGCAGGATTTCCATCACTAAACTCTGAACTTGTTCAAGTGTAAGGTTAAACATCAGTCTGAGGTAGTATACCTTATTGTGCCCTGAAGTCTACCAGAACTAAAAAGCCTTGGCCCTGCACACCTTGTGCAAGAAGGTAATCCTCCTAAAGATAGAAGTCTTTGCTTGATTAAGAGCTGCCAATACAGTGCCATATACTTTAGTAAATCTTTAAAGGATTGTGAGATATGCCAGCCCCTTCCCAAACAAGCAAATTCACATGTAGTAGTTATTTACACAAATTTCAAGACATGGTAAATCTTGTAGGGTTTTCCCTATCAAATTCCAGAAATGTTTGTCTTTTGCTCATGAAAAAGCTGTTTCAAAGAAGTATCTTCCATTTTCATTTTATGAATTGGTTTAAACCTCACAGAAGTCAAACTTTCAGAAATTTATATTCCAATGGAATATCTACTTACTGGTTGTTTGAATTTAGTACTCTTGTGATTTTTTTTGCTTTTAAATTCAAATATAGAGATATTTTAACCTAGGTATATGGTTTTTAAGACAATTTCCAAAAATGTCTGACACAAGACTGTTTCCACAATAACTATGGGAAGTATTTTAATAAGTGAGCAGAATAGACTATTTGTATGTAATGCCATTATAGAATCCATGCGATTCATTTTTTTCACTTCATCAGTATTTCAAGAGAATTTTGGTCAAGGAGAGTAATTTTGCTTTTATTAGTAATTGCTCAGGCTCAACAGAACATCCAAAAAATGCTAATGAGTTTAATGAATCAAAACTTTCATTGCCTGCCTGCTGCTACTTGTGTCAAACTCTAGGGAAATTAAGGTGCTGACAGTGTTTGATGAACAGGATAAAATCACAATCCTCTCAAGAAACCCGACTTACAGCTGCGAATGGATCAAATGACATAGCTTTCTTTTCTTAAGGGAAAGAGTAGTGGCTATCCACCATGATGAAAAAGCACCATGCAACTTGCCAAAAAGGATTGTCTTCAGGGTATTACATAGTTCTGTGGGTTGATGGTCACAACTAACACAATTATGGCAGACCTGGAAATTTTCCATTTTCCTAAATAGCATTGTGTGATCGAACTTATGAATTGGTTATGGTTCTTCATAGGAGACAGGAAAGCTGTGGATATCTTTGAGCACCCTTAAGCTTGATGATAATACCCTTCTTATCCTGAAATCAGATATTTCCTTTTGGAAATCATATAATTTCCTAGAGTGACAGAGTTAATGGCCTCCTGGCTTTATTTATATTATTATTCATGTCTTATTCTTTTTGCTACTTGGATGCAGGGTGTATTACTAACCTTAAATTAGCTGCCTATTGTAATGTTTACCACAATAACAAAAATATGCTTATATGTTCCTCTTTAAATTGCAGCAGAGGGCAACTTTAAGCAGTAGTTTTGCTAGAAACACATTTCTTTTTAGAATTCTAAGAAGCTTATTTGGTCTTCTGATCTAAACATAGAGTGTATGCTTCTGTGATAATGAAGAATGCTAATGAGATATGTGGAAAACCTTCTGATGGTGTTATAAATAGATGAAGACATGCAAGTGTTAAGATACAAAGTGAGAGCTTATTTCATATATAGCCAAGTTGCCACTTCTAGGATTTCTGGGTGGATTTCTGGCTGTGATGCGAGAACTGGTATTGTGGGTTTTCTTGAGAAAGTGCACTACCATGTTGAATTTCAGTTCCTAAAGTTGGTCTCTAGAGCTTCAAATATCAATGTTTACATTTCACCTGGGTATGTAAACATGAGTTTGTCTTTTCAAGTGCTGTCTTTGTCATAAAGAATTTGTTGTCTCTGTTCCGCTGTTTCATCTGCCAGTCTCTGACCTTTGTAAGCTGCTTGAAGTACAGATTCTCCTTCAACATGAATGAAACAACATGCAGAATAAGTAAAAAAGCAAGTGTGCCTACCTTCCCAGCATGTGACATTAGGTTGAAATTTGGATTGTGGTTTTTTTGTTGGTTTGGGCTTTTTTTTCCTCCATTTATTTAACATTCAGATGCAGTATTTTCTTGCATTCAGCCATGACTTTTCAGCTTTTTACAGAGTGAAGGAAGAAAATCTACCTACAAAATCTATCACCCAAGTATTGCAGAGGTCTGGGACTATATTGCTTTTAGGAGACAAATTAGGCACATTAGTCTAGAATGTCTATAAAGCTGTCCCAACAATAACAATACTAAATAAAAAAAAACCCAAAACAGTAAACAAAGAATATTTTCAAAGGTATTCCCTAGGAAAATCACAGACATAGCTGTTCTGAAAAGCTTTAACTCCAGCCATCTCAGCTGAAGGTTTAAGTTTTGGGGAGTGGGTGAAAACCAGAAGAGTACTCCAAAGGCTTCTTACTGGCAAGTAAATCTCCAAAGGGGAAAAACAGTTACTTGCTGATTTCATAAATTCTTCTCCTTAACTTTCCTGGAGGACTACACCTTTGCCTCTGGGTAAGCATCTGTTTCTGATTTGTTTGTCTATTACCTGTAGGATTTGGAGATAAGAACTTTATCACTTTTGCTACTTCTTAGTTCAGGTTTTGAATAGGACAATGAACAAGAGCAACTTCTGAGCCTCTATTGGAAATATGTTCATAAAATACATATGTGGGTAAAGCTTTTTCTTGGCTTATCAGAACTTCCCCACTGTGATTGAAGTAGCCCTTGAAAACCTAGTTCACTAAAATATCTGAAACATAATTTGAAATCCCAGCTTCTTGGCCTGATCTTTGAAGAGAATTATGGATTATTTAACCAGAACACAGGTATTTTGAGGGGAAACTTCATTTCTAAAATAGCACCTGTGACATGACGGTGGTGTGTTCAAAACAAGAAAAGGGGCAAACACCTGCACCCTTCACCATTCTCACATAGGAAGAAAGCTATTGGCAACATTGCTAATTGTATTTTCAGCCACTGAGTTTGCTGTATATGGAGAGGAGCAGGAAATTCTTGGCCAATGCTTGATACATACCTGACTAATTCTAGAAATATTTTCTCTGTAGAAGGAGACAGCATAATCTAATTCTTTTTCTGGCAGTTATAAATGAGCACTTACATATACATGGATAAAGTATTGATGAGATATGCTAATCTCAATAGAGATAAGAAAGAATTTGCAGGCTGGATTCATTTGTAAGTATCAGCAGCGCACATTTGTCATTGATACACATCTAATAAACTATGTATGGAAGACATCTTGATAACTCACTTCCAATAAAGTTTTTGCAGCGCTGGCATAATACTTTAACTCATTCCCATTGTACCTTTCATAATTTACAGCTGGGTGGATCTAACCTGGGAAGCTCTCAGTGTTCAGCCTAAGTAATAAATAGAAGATTTTTTTTTTTTGTATAAATACAATGGTGCAGACTTTGTAGCTATATTCTGCATAGACAGCACATTCACAAATCAATGCGTGCCAAGTATATCCAATTCTCATTATGCATTGTATCCTGCTGTACAGTGTAAATACTTCTCGGCAAGCATAATTCTCACAAGAGATGAAACACAAACATGGTTAAAGATCTGATCAAAGTACGAGCTAGTCATGTTAGATGTGTAGTATCAAACATCGGCTCAGACTTCACAGTCCAGAGTAGGCATTATCTACCCCTTCAGAAAGGTTTCCTTGGCTTCTATAATGAACACATACACAATTTGTTATATTATCCATCTACAGTGTAGAAACCTTTTTTGTTAAAGCTCCTATGAAGAGATCCAGTTGCTGAGAGCTGATTCTGCCTGTGTATTTGTGCATAGCTTGTATGAAGACATGATTTGTGACTTATTTATAGATTTAATTTACTTTTCTCACAAGCTTTATTTTATAATGGTAAATTCTTGATCAGAAAACTCAGGTCACATTTAGAAGATGTAAGAAAATCGTTTTTGGTTTGTTTTTTTCTTTTTTCACTTTAAAGAGTTTTCCTATTTTGTTTGTGCAATCTATATTTTGTGGTTCACTGGAGGCCTGTCTTCTTCACAATTGACTACCCATGGCCAAAACCAATGCATCAAATTTTCATAACACACAGCTAGGAGTAACGATTGTTCCAAGTATAAGAGAATTGATGCCTCCTGATTTAATTCAAAAAAATATCCAGGTTAACTCTGAATGAATCTAGTCAAGCTCCCATGAACTTTATAGATAGGCTTCCATGTCTAGGAGACATGCTTAGGACAACTTCCAAACTTCAGGGGAAGACAATAGGAAGATTCATACTGATACTCTGGAACTTTGATCAGGCTCCTGGTCTTCAGATTTGACAAATATTAATTCGTTCTCGCAGAGTCCTCAGTATAAATCTTGAAGGACTACCAGTTACTTTGAAAAGGTACAGGCAGTCATTATAAGTAGATGTCTTTGGCCAGCAGAAAAACATTTTCACATTGCATAGCAGTGCTTTTATTCTTACCAACTATCAGAAAGACAAGTATTTCACTTTCTCACACTATTTATCATGCAGGAGGGTGAGCAGAGGGAAGGGTGACTGTTGGGAAAATCTACTCATTCTACTTCTCAAAAAGTTTTAGTGTATCACCTCCTTCTTTGATAAAGAGGGATTATCAGGATTTCTTTTCAGTGGATGTGCAGTTCTAAAACAATATTTACAAGCATGTGAACACAGAAAAAATTCACCTTCAAAGCCCTAAAGAAGATGCTAGAGAAGGTGCATTTACATTTTAAATTTTTATTCTAAATCCAGCAGAGGGTACCTGGAGGAGTGAGGGCTATTTAAAAATTCATATGATGTTTTGGACCTGGAGTCCTAGCGTATTTCCGCTGAGGGAATGCATACATCACAAAATGCCATCATCACTTGCCACATTTATTATGCAGATCGTTCTTTTGAAATATGACAATAGATGATTCCTGCCTCCTGAGATGTTCAGGACTTGAACAGCGTTGAATGATAATGGTTTGCACAAAACTTTGCACTGATACTCTCCTTAACAACATTGATGTGATGATAAAGACAGGGCACTCCCCCCCGCCTATAAAAGCTGACAATCAACACTTCCAGAACACTTAAATTGATACAGAAAGAGAAAAAATGTTCACATGAGTTTGCAACACATTTATACATCAAAGTTCTACCAATGCATTATGCATCTCCTTTCTCTTTTGAATCTTCCTTCTATGTCTTCCCCCATACTCCTGAACAAAAATAGCTCCTTTCATCATGTTATTGGCATAAATAGCAGCAGGACCAATTTGGTGAAACTGTTATATTAATTTACTTAAAAAAGCCATTTTACTTTGTGGAAAAGGAAAAGATCATCACAAGTAGACAGCTCTGAAACCTGGATTCTGTACTGCAAGCCATTAATTTGTAGCTCATATTCAAAATCAGCATAAATCTGCAATATCAATGGCATGATATTCACCTTTCTCAGTTACCAATTCATTTTTTTTAAACTGCTGATTCGATATTAAATTTGTGCAGACACCTCAAAGTCTTTCCAACAATTATGTTACAGCCAGCCACAATTATTAAATATTAGCCTGGCTATAATACTAATTTGGATCTTAAAAAAACCCAAAAACAACTAGATTTGCCTTAATCCGGTGGTGATCCTGTAAAGAAAGCTTTCAAACTAAAGCCTTTAAATTCTGAATAGGTATCTTGAGCATGCAGTGACACGTGAACACTCTCAACTCTGCTGTCAGAGTGCTGTTATTACCGTTACTTGAAAAAGGCATCAATTGATCCATTACTATATCCTGTCCAAGCATGTTACCATGTCTTAAGCAAGGTGCAGAGTACATTTAAAGAAATTTAAGAAGTTACATGATTCTTGATTATGGTGTAAAAACATTTAGAAGAAACCTCCGACATTAAAGCTCTGAATTTGGATCCCTCAGGTATATTGTGGATTTCCTGTATAGCCTTGGGCAAGGCCCTTCACCTTGAAAGTAACTGATTTGCTATCAAAAAATCACAAAGTCCTTATTGAAGCTACCTCTATTTTGTGAGGAAAGAGCACAAAATATCCAGACAGATGGTAGTACATCCTCTTTAAACCTCAGCACACTAGTTTCAATAGCTTACTATTTCCAAAGGACTCAGCAGCTGCCCTTGAATCTTTTTTCCCGTTTCTTTTCCTACAATTCGTTTTCTCCCCCTGATACATGTATTTACATTGTAATGCAACAAGGGTATTGAAAGTAACAGCCAGTTTAAGATGAAATCCCTGGCTGCTAGATCAGCAATTACCTTGTTTTCAGAAGTTCCACATTAGTTTGAAATGTTATTTGAGGTTCAATGTCTTTCGGATTAAACTGACATTTTAAAAAAGGAGAAATATTCATTTTCTCCTAACCTTTGGAAATAACATTGGGTTCAGACAGTACTATCTGCCTTCCTGCTACTTGTTTCTTATCATTTTCTACAGTACCCAGGCTATTATTTTCTTTAACCTCTGATACATGTTGATGAGCTGGTCTAGGTGCCAAATACCAGAAGCACTTTGGTAAAAGAGCAGTAGTGACCCACAATACATTTGATCTTGTTTCTTGGCATTTCTGTCATCATTATTTGACTGCACGAAAATGAAAAAAAAGGAAGAAAAAAAAAGGAACTCTCAGCCCCTGTGAACATGAAGCCATTCAAACAAAAATAGCCTATATAGTACTGGCAGAGAGCGTTCATCCCAGGGTCCTACATAAATGCCAGCCAGTTAATTGCATGTTCCCTGCTGACTTCCCTGCAGTTTGGGGCTCTTTTCCTTCAGGTAAGAGTAGGGGGAGAGAGAACTTTACCCCTCTTTCAACTGGGGCCTTTTGTCAGTCTGATTTTGATTTATTCAATTTCTTATCAGAAAAGCCTTTTACCAGTTCATACAGATTATTCACTATTAAGATTTGGGCTGCTGCAGAAGACAGCAGCCCAAAGACGTTTCTTTGGCAAAAAGCACCTTGTTCCCTAACCCAGGCAAGATGAATGTTTGAGGGGAAATGTTTCACTTTGCACTGAGGATGTGCAACCCACTCTGTGCTGAAGAGGAGGAAAAGCCTTCAACACATGTCAGATCCCCTACTTATACGTCCCTTAAATACCTTAATTTCCCCACTATCTGTTAAATTTCCCTCACAGTGAATGCCTTCCTCTGGAGCGAATGATAAAGTGATGTGCTCTATCTGAAAATGCCTATAAGGACAATGACCAGTTGAGTAGGAAAGTAAGTTCCTGATTCCTTATTACAACCCTTTATTACAGCACTGGAACCCCAGCAAGTTACCAAGTACAATCTCTTCTTCCCATTTTTGATGTCTGAGTGATCAACCTTTAGTGACTTTTTTTTTATGAACCATTACAACCACTGCTGTCTTGCAGGACAAGACAGTTCAGAAGTCCAAGTATGCAGCTCTGTAGGGATGTGGGCAAACCTTCCATGTAATTCTAAAGCCTCGTGTTGCCAGCCCTCTACTATTTTTGTTTTTTTTTTTTTTTTTTTTCCCAAAGGTATCCTAGCTCAGTTCAAGTATTGACCCTGTAAATGGAGAGTGGTTAAAGTATCTTTAAAAATCCATTAGGACTCTACAATAGTCTTATGACCTAAGTGCCTTCGAAATAAGATCAGTGACAGGCTTCATTTTAAACCAGAGATATGGATTATAAGTAACTTGGAACAGGGAGTCCAAAAGCAGTAAGAACAGCAATGGGTCAGATGCCATGTTTTCTGACAGGACACAGTGTTGGCAGAGCTATTGGCTAAATGCCTGAATTCATGATACCTTTCCCATCAAGCTGCTACTGTAAATTGTGAACTTCATATGCTGTGGCAACTCTTTCAGGAGGGGTCTAATTTCTCTAATAACTGCATTTTGACCAAATATTAATGTACCATTCATTGCTGGATGGTACTGTTCCATTGCTTGATGACAGAGCTGCTACTGCCCTGTAGAGCTATGGAAATGTGAAATCCGAATGTGAAAAGCAACAAAAATCTACTAGATTCCTGTGGAATTAGACAGTAGGCAAAATATCCCTGCACAGGGATGGTAGTAGCCTAATAGACTTTTGTTATTTATCTCTCCATCATGTTGTCACCTGGAAAGAATTTTGCAAATGCAAATACTCCCTGTTTAGTACATTCTCTTTGGCTCAGCTCATTGAAATCAGTGAATAAGTCCAGGTCACCATATGGCTACGGATGAAAGGTTTTTCTTCTTCTTGGTGTACAATTTGCTATCTTGTTGCTCTGCAGCAAGTGAAAACTTGATTTAGAAAGTTTAGTTGCTTTGTTTGTGGGGGGGTTTACCCTAATTAGCATACTTTATTTTTCACCTACCTTGGAATAAAATATACAAATATGAAGGAAAATTCCCCAGATAGACCTGTATGTGTATTAGAGTAGCTGCCTTGTAGTCGTAGCTTCCTACTGGTAGTGTTGAACCTGAAGTAGAGGTCCTGTGAGCAGTGACAAATATAGGAGATAAGTCAGGATAAAAAAGGAGTGGTTTTCACTATTTTGCTGTGATTCACTGAAAATATTTGAGGTTTGTCCTTAGTGCTTTACAAGTTTACAATAAGTAAATAAACAAGGCTTTATATTTGTAGCTTTTCCCATATCTATTCACTGTAATAATACAGCTTTGTAATGCTTTGTAATAGCAAAAACAAAAGCAACAAAACCAGCACTGTAATTGGAGTTAAGTATACTTTAGGACTTTTTTGGTCTTTAACATCTTGAGTTTCCCCAGGAAAAGCTATTAGGTTAAATATTTACTTTCACAGACTCTTTGTCTAATGAGCTATTTTCATTCTCTATGTCATTTTTCTATGGAAATTATTAAATTCATTAATCAGTGTTTGAATACTTTTTTCTACATGGTTGCACTACTAATAAAGACATAGATATATTTAGTTAATGTTCTATTATTTTTTAAAATGATTGATCTATAAGCAGAGAACAGTTTAATTCACCAAGAAGCTCTTCCTAGGAAAGGCTGGGGAGTTTCAGACAAAAAGATTCAAATTAAGACTCTGCAGTATAGAATATAACGGAACCAAAAGATTAACAGGGTATGAGCTAGAGTAAAACATGGTCAAGGGAAGAAAAGAATGTTACATCATCTAATGTCAATTACTGCACTTCACACTGACTTTTACCCAATTATATTTATCTTCAGTTTAGCTCTCATGGGTACTGTGGAATGGCACATGGCCTGGATCAGAGAAAATTTTAAGGGTCACTATCCATCACAATATGTTCATTTCTGTCTTTGAAATGGCCCACAAGGTGAAGTACATCAAGGCATCCTCAATATAGACTAACCTGTAAGAGGACCCACTAATTAACTTTGCACATTAGCACTGGAGCATGAAGACCCTGCTCCAATTTTTGCTGTGTGACATGTAGGCAAATCATATGGCCTCACAGCCATTGCAAATATTCCTGGTGTTGTCCACACCAGGATCCAAGGCCTTGTCAATATTTTTTACACACGAATATTTTTAAATGCAGCCCAGCCCCTGGACAAGAAGGTTTTCCACACACTCAATGCGTTTATCTCAGTTCAAGCTCTTGTTCATGACAAATGACATTGCTAGGTCAGAGAGCTGAGGCTTCCTCCTCCAGCCTCCACATCACTACAATCCTTATTCAAGGTCCTCATTTCTGTGCCTTAATAATGTGCAACCATGGCAAGGTAGGCAGGTATGCATCTTTTCCTTCCTATGCATCCTATGAGTTTATGGAAAAGCACACTTTTCTGTCCCCCAGTAATGCAGTGCTCCCAGGGATGACATTAAATTGCTGACAATCAAACCTGAGCTACCAACACTGAGCTGCAATAGACCCCACTCTCACATCTCAGGCAGGCTTGCTGTCTGCCCCAGTGTGAGTCTTCTGTAAGAGCATGACAGAGCGTCTGACTTGCCAGAGATAGCTCTAGCTCCTAACAATACCCTGTCCATGCCACCACTGCCACAATGTGATATAGACTCCATGAAAACAAGTAGGGAGCTGCAGAAAGCACCAGCATGTCTTGGGCAACACAGCCTTTTGTGTCTATTTCGCTTTTAAAATACAGCCCTTAGACATCACTAGAGTTAGTCCTTCTCTCTCCTTTTCTTCAGGTGCTGCTGCATCTCTGAGACTGTCAAGGCTTTTTCATGGAGCCTACTGGGGTCTGAGACGCCTATCACAGTAAAAGACCACACCACCTGTGTAAAAGAGCAACTAGCCAGCACTAACTCCCTAGCAGAGTGAGAAGAGACCCTGCTTACAATGAACAGTGGGAGAGGAGGTAGTGTAAGATGCGGTGTTAGTGGTAGGAGGTCAAAGAACAGTTAAAATTTTCAGTCTTAAAAACCTAGGAACAATTGACAATTCTGAGCTACTTTTGAGAGCTGCATGAACAATCATTAAGTTTATTTTTGTTTTGTCCCACTGTAAATGGGTGAACTTTTCCACAAACATTTCTTCATAATAGCTCTTTTTTGATTCAGTTTCCTCTATTTGAAAAGTGAATCAAAACTAAGCTTCACTGTACTGAGAGTTTTTCTTTTTAATATGCCTTTTTTTAACACAGAAACTATCAGACAGGGTAGGCTCAGCCCAGAGCACAAAAGATTTGTGACCTTGGTGTCCTGGTTTCATCAGTAAACATGAAGCCTGGAAGAGTTTTGGTAGTGTTCCTACTACAAAGAGAAGTCAAGAAAAGAACAGAGAAAGAGATAGTTAACGTTGATCAGGATAGCTAGTAACAAATTGCATCACTCTATTTCCCTGAGGTAACTTGTCTGACTTAAATGAAGCATCCTTTGCATTACAAGTGAAGCGCAGTTCAGTAGAAGTTTGAAAATCAAACTTCCTAGATACTGTCAATAACTTTGCTAATCTATTAATTGGGCTCTGAATATAATCCCAAGAGGAAAATTAGCCTGTGATTATTTTGATAGAATGCTATTCTACTCCGGCTCCAAACAGAACAGATTTGCACAGAAATGAATGGTATAAGATATTCTCAGTCTCGTATTGTTCCCATAGTCATAATAATGTTCCATTTCAGAGTGCATTAGGATGTGTCTAGCATTGTTTATGAGCTTATAATTTCTTAACAATAATTCAAACCATGTCCTTCATTATTCAGAGATGTTCTGACAACACCTGACAAAAAGCTGCTCAGTTTTTAAAGCAAACCAAGGCAGGAGTGCTTTCAACATTTTAAAGAACATATCCATTTACTGTCACAGATTGAAGAAGTCTTGTGGAAGGAAACTAGCCAAGTGAATTGAGATGTCCCTGCCTCTGGAATTTGCTAGGAAGGTGGTGAGATACAGTAATTACTATGGCAATATTATATTGTGCAAGCGATAGGAAAACAAGGGAAGTGCTAGAGGTGGTGTTTATTTTTTGATCCTGTCATAAAAGTAATTGACTTTAATTATCATAATAAATGTTCTAGCTGCTTCAGATAATTCCATTCAGCACCTTCCATACAGTTTAAATTTATGAGGGTGTTTGGGTCAGCACATCAGCACAGTTTACAGCTATGCATGAAAGGTAGATTCTACTGAGAGATGTTGCTTTCTCAAAATACTCTCTTAAGTAAAATATACCTTGAACTTACTGCTATTGCACCACAGGAAACAAAGATATTTCCTCTCTCTATATATCCTATACAGGACTATGTACTCTGCAGATCTAACTTAATTAGGCCCAGAATACACAATGGATGAGAACTTGGTGTATTTCTTTGTTGTTCAAAAGGCTGCTGTGAATTGGGCAGAAGTTTTTCTTTGTCCTGCTTTATGTTCAAGTAGCCAGATGAAAAGGATTCAGACAGGACAGACATGATCAGAATATGACGTTCCTAGGGCATGAAAGCCAGAATTTCATAAATTTTGCTTTTACATCCATTTTACTAGCTGGCATGCATGAAAGCTGAAGAGTTTTCACAGGTCTTTTAAAGCTACGTACAGCCTTTTCACAGAGTTGATATTAACACTATGCCAAATGCTCTGCTCCCTCAGCTTCACTGACTTCAGCTTCCCCTATGACATTCTTTCTCGCATAGTACGAAGAGAGACTCCCCTGTGGGCCCCACCTGGAAAACTGCCATCTGCACCCAGCCCCATGGTATGCTAGGTGGAAGAACTGCCCTACTCTGTTTTCCCCCACTTGCGTCCCAGCACTTTATACTGCACAGCTCAGTAATCACGATCTTACAAGCCCTTCCCAGCTCTGATCCTCTTCAGAGCTGGGCTAGTGATAGCCTGGTTCAATGTAATCACAAGCTGATTCCTAAGTTGGTTTACAGGCTGAGCCCAGCATCATAACCTTCTATGCATCACTGGTTCCTGAGAATTAAGTCAGCTCTGATTAGCTTGCCAAAACATCTCCTCTTCCTTCCTACTCAGCTCTATTGGCTTGCCAGTCACTGATCTTTTGCCTTTCCAGATGGTACTGAAAATCAAATGCACACCTGAATTCCCAGGCAATATGGGCGTGCCATATGCAGATTCATTAACCTGACATTTCTCCATCATAAAATATTTGTGGGAAGGGAGGTGCTCAAGTATTACAAGATTTTTTGTTTGCTTGGTTGGTTTTTGCTTTTCTTGTGCTAATTTGCCTTCTGTGTTTTTCTTAACATAATCTTCTCTTACTTTTTGGGTTCAGCTTCAAGATGGGGATAAAGCAATTATTTTCATGTAAAAGTGAAGCGAACTTGTGCAGAGCTGTTTTCTTCTCCTGCGGAGGCCCAGGGCTCAGAATTTTTCTTCAGGAAGGTTTGGGCCAGAAGAACTTCAGAAGCAGTCTAGCACTCACCTCTGTAATCATTTGGGTTTGCATTTAATTTCATACAGTTCTGTATGTTTTCTTCCATTCTACAGGCAACCTAGCAGTTAGATCATAGCTTCCCTGGTATTCCCTGCATCTCCCCAGCAGAGATTGCCTTGGACAGTTTGATTCCTGCTCAATTCTTTCTCTGTCTCATACTCATATGCAGCTGTCTGATAGTTACACTCCCACAAGGGATCAGCTTTAATCCACCCAGATAAATCATTCCTTAAGTAGGCATGTTCTCTTTTGTTCCTTTGGGTTTTTTTCTTTTTGCTAGTGGTGTGAATTTTAATCTCCTAATTTTGTACTGTTATGACAAGAAGCCCTGATACCTGCAAAGTTTATAGTATGACAAAATTTAACAATGTACTGAAGATGTAGCATAAGGTCTGCCATAGGAAATGCCTTCCACAACCCAATATATACATATTTATTTCTTTTTTTTTGACACTTCCTATCATGGATTCCATAGAATCATGAAAATAAAATAATATTGCAGTGTAAATGCCTTGGTTTTTAATAAAAATGTTTGGTTTTAATAAAAAATGTTTTTCATTGACGTATAATAAATTCCAGTAACTACATTCTTTTCTCCATCCAGTCCTCAACACATTAGTCAAAGAGGACTTTTGCAAGTGGAGATTTGATTTAAGTATTCTGCACCATAAGAATATAGAAATTGGACGCCCTCTATTCAGTGTGCCATGTTGTGACACAAGTAAGGTGTCACATATTGCAATAATAGCAATTGATCTACTCCCCAAAAAACAAACTAGCTAAGAACAAGAAGATTTATATATTACTTGAAACAGTATAGAGGTGTCTGTAGCTCTCAGGATGTTAGATTGCCATCTAATCAGAAATGTATGGTTAGATTTATTGAAGTACTGAACAATTTCATTAAAACATTGTGCTTTTTCAGTACCTTGGATCAAATGACCTGATATCAGCCTTCAGGACTTTACATCAGCATTAGCAGTCAGGAAAGAGTCTCTTCTAAGGCTGCAGATAAAAACCCCTCTTTGCTCTTTGCTACCCTGGCACATCCTACCTAATAGGGCAGGATGATCTGGTTGGGCTGTGTCAAATGGGTCAAACTCAACAATTCAATATCAACTTATTTAAAAATAAGTTGAAAATAGTATAAACCATTGAGAGCAAAATCAAGTATGTGTTTATGATTTACACCTTCTCCACAGATCCAGGCAATAGCGCACAATTTAAAAGAACATTTCTAAAACTAGGTTGTAGAAAATATGTTTTTTTAAAATACCATCCATCATCTTTGTTCCTTTACAGAATTCTATATTCAATGAAGAGCCATTTCAAGACAACTAAAGCTACTCATTAATTTGTGCAGAATTTAGAACAGTTTCAGTCCCTGTCAATATATTTGTCATTTAAATTTTCTTTAAAAAAATATTGCTTTGAAATTTATTTTTGTTTAGAAATCGCTCCACATTTTTGAAAGCAACGTTCTTCCTTATTAAAATAAGAATGTGGTCACTGGAGTTTATTATACTTAGATAAAGAACATATTTATAAAAAAGAACCCCCAAACCAATGTTTTTATTTTGTTTTTAAATTGGCTCAAAACTGATGCATCTACATGGAGCAAGAGAGTGAATAGAATACAAATGGTTCAAAAAACTCTATACTAAATTTTCATTGTTTGCATTTGTGAGCAGTTCAAATGATGTCAGCACTGTGGTAGGAGATGGAGATACATTTTTTAAACCTGAACACAGAGCCTTCCTATACATACTCCGGTGCTGTAGCTTAAATGCCAAGTTTTCCCACTCAGGTAGAATTTGAATTTTGGAGGTACTCAAGTTTCAAACTAAAACTGTCAAATGTTTTTGGAAAGATAGAAATCACTGAAAACAGATGTGTGGGAATGGGGTCCAGGGAAAAAAGACTATGATGCTTCTGCTCAATATCCAATCTGAAACACGTTGAGAGACCAATAGCAACCCCTTTATCCACATACTCCTTTGTGACCTTCCCTTTTCACTGACTTGTACTGCTTCCCAGAGCAGACCATAAAGCTATAAGCACAAGTAACTTTTTGCTAAAATTGTGCTGTAGTCTGTAACATGACCAAATCAGAGTTGACAGGAAGTGGTAGGGTCTTTTTTCTGAAAGGTGAGAGAAAAAGGAACACCTCATGTATTTCTATATCCATCAGGCAGCAGCAGAAAGGAACTCAGTGGAAATACACTTTTCAAAGTGTGGTGAGATTCTTCCACCCTTGCATAGGCTCCACTGGGAAGATTGATTGGGTGATTAGTATAATTATGTCAATTTGCCCTAGAGCTTTCTTTTGCAAAGTAGTAAACTTGGCTTGTCCCTTTGGAGAATGAATATGGGTCAACCATAGTCAGCTACAGTATATCTTTCTGTGATAGTAGGAACAAGTTTGATCATGTCAAATCATACTCCCACTCCTCCTTCAGTACCAGGTGGGAATAACAGCACTTAACTCCTCCACACTCACAGGTATTTCCCTCATTTCTTGCCTTACAGGAGGTCTGAGATATATGCCTCTTCAGAAAAATCCACCTCCATTGTTAATAGCAATTCTTTGTGATGTGAGCAAAAGCACCATTTCCGAAAAGGTTCAAGTTTTGTATTCATTCCTTGGTCAGAATTACATTACTACATGAAAATGCACGAAAGTGGGAGGTGCGGAAAATTTAACAAAAAAGCCAGAAAGTGACAAAAAGAGAAGGGAAGGGAAGGAAGGGAAGGGAAGGGAAGGGAAGGGAAGGGAAGGGAAGG
>WYDI02020937.1:0-24988 GCA_009867235.2 Psittacus erithacus | reverse complement strand
CTCACGAGAGCAGAGTAGAGGGGCAGGATCACCTCCTTCAACCTGCTGGTCATGCTCCTTTTGATGCAGCCCAGGATGCTGTTGGCTTTCTGGGCTGCGAGCCCACACTGTCGGCTCATGTTCATTTTCTCATCTAAAAGTTTATTATGAATGTGTGGTTTACAAAATTCAGATACTGAGAGAATATGATAATACCAGTTTCAACTAAGTCTTTTTAATGAAATATTTTATGGAAAGTAAGGCTAAAAGAAAACCTGATTGATATTTAATGTGTAACAGATTAATTCCTATTTTGAAGAAAACACATTTAATAAGAATTATACCTACAGTATAATGCACTTTTCGTAACAGTGATACTCTCTGAAACCTATTTTCCTTTAAGGACTAAGTTAGCTTTATGTTTCCACAGAATATATTCTGGATTTATTGCATCTGTGTGAACACTTACTATCAAAGGCTATGATCTTCAGAGTAGAAAGAGCTGTGTCTGAATACTCTTACTAGGAATTCTGTTTCAGCTGAAGTAGTATGTACTTACCTTTTTGATCATCTAAACGTGAACAGAGACTGGAAGATGGGAGAACAAATGAACAAGGTCTTTGCTGGTGAGGGTTTACTGGGGGTGGAGCTTCAGTGGGCTCAGGGCTGGAAAGAGACTGCTGGAAAGGGAAGACTGAGCTTCTAGAAGAACTATTCCCTGGAAATGTCTGCTTCTGGGATATCGCTGGGAATTTTATGCCAAATCTCTGTTAGACATAGGCTGAGAAATACTGATAATGAATATAGGTCAGGGACTTCTCACGTAACGTACAAAAGCTCAGTTAACTGCTAGCAAAACCATAACTGTGTCTGCTTTTTAAAGCAGCCCTTATAAAGAGATACTTTTACCAACTTCTGTCTTCAGAAGCTCATGCATTTCAGGCACACTTCTAGCTCTCTGGTTTCTACTACAGAGCTGCAGTGCTTCAACATTAAGTGGATCAATGCCGATTCCTATTTCCAGTTGAATAAGTATTATATGAAATTTCCTTGTATAATTATTTTCAGTAGTATGAGAGTATTTATGGTCCAAATAGTTGATCTTGATTAAGCTGGCAGAGGAAGTCACTTATCACATACATAATGCATAACTGAGCTATAAAAGCTTCTGAATCAGTGATCTCTAACATTTACATTCTGTGTTACACTGCTGCTAGTGTTACGGTTTATTTGGTTTAATAGGAGGAAGATATTTACAAGTTTTAACTTTCTTAACAAGTAATATAAATATCCTATTTTTTTCTATTCATGTTCATAGAATCTATAACTATATTATAGTATATTACTATATACAAATATTCATTGTGTTAACAAGAAGTAGGATATGTATCTTAATCAGTAAGGGATTAATTCCTATTTTGGAGAAAATACACTTAAAAATTGTGCCTATAGGATAACATGCTCTTCGTAACAATGATACTATCAGAAGCGTAGTTTCCTTTAAAGAATAACAATGGAATATTGAAGTATAGGTGTTTAATGTAGAAAATAGAAATTATGTGATTTGTGTTAGTAGAGGAACCTTCCAGACATCTCAAACTGTATTGCAAATGTGAACAGACTACAGGTCTCCTCTTACTTACTCCAAAGTCCTGCTTGCTTCCTCTTTGCATAGGAGGATTTGATATTCAGAGAGGAAAAGTTGGACCGAGAGAGTGACGTATAACTCACTAACATTGGCAGGGTATTGTTGGAACTTTTACTGCTATCTGGAGTGAGCTGGAGGAGTAGCATAAAGCTGTTAGTAAGCCTTTGACTTCAGATGCTATAGGTTTCTACTATCACAGTTGAGGGAACCATCTGAGCCTAACCTATTCCATTTCAGAATGTTTGGGTAAACTGTATTTGATCTTTAGTTTGGCTGGAAGCTAAGCATTGTTTCTGTGTCTTATAAGCTGCAGTATAAAGTCAGTGAGACCTCTGCGCTAGTGAAATCTGACCTGATGGAACTGCAAAAGTAAGAGATCTGTCTTGTGGAGATATGAAAGCCTTCAAAAAAGCTCAATAAAGGGAACCTCTCTAAGCAGTCTGCTTTTATTTTCCTGTGCATACTGGTTTCTGAGAGTGCCCTCTCTTCCTATGCTTGAAGGAAAGCAGGAGGTAAAATTGCCAAACCTCCTTGATGTTGCTTTATAGTTTTTTCCTTGCTCCTGAAGACAGATAATCTACAGAAAAGTATTCTGAAAGCCCAGTGAAGCCCATTCAGTCAGAACTGGATTACATTCTCAGACATCTTGAAGGATATGCCTGACTTCAAATCCCAGCAAGTATATCTGTCACTGGGTATGCTTACTAGGGACTGCAACACCCTCAGCCCCTCAGGACTCCAGACAGTATTAGCATACTGAGCTCTTCCCCATGTTCCTTTCTGAATGATAAACTGCAGTACGTGACTACTGCTGAATACAGTAGTTCATCTTCTAAAGTAGTCCTAAATAGGTATTAGTAGGTGTACACACAAAAAAGCAGCGGACTTTATATTTTCTGAACTTTTCATCTTGGGAAAAGATATATTAGATATTTATAAATACATTATTTCTAAAAGATTCAGGCAAACACCCTTAGTTGTAACTGATCCTGCTTTTCCAAAAGCAGGCATTAACAAGCATAAACAAGCATTAACTTGTACGTAACTGCAGTACCTGCCCAAATTCTCTTCCATATTTGTACATCTTCTGTTTAATATGAAAAGTAGTCAAAACTTTAACAAGAGAATACACTGTAACAAGGCTTTTAAATTAAATTTAACAATTGAGCAGCTAGGAATTAGTAAAGCAAAGGTGGGGTTTTGTTGTAGGTTTTTGGCTTTTTTTTTTTAAATTTATTTTCAAACTAACGTGCTTTGAAAATCAAGATTTGAAGATTTGAAAATCAAGCTCCAGAGTGATAACATTTGAGCTTCCAACTCAGACAGGATAGCAAAAGGCTATGTGGTCCTGTCAGGGAAAAAAACACATTTTTGTAGAGGGCATTTTATGTGTTACAACAAGATTTCTACTTAATGTCCCTGACATTTATCAATATTTATAAATACGAACTATAAAAAAAAAGTTACTTTGAGAAAGATGATGCTGTGGACTTTATGAATGGTCGAGTAAATGTTTTCAGAGGTGTTAATTACACCATTCATCTCAATAGGATTTTAGCGCTAAAGTCACACAGTGACAGCCTTTTTGATTTTCTCACAGGTGATCAAAGCATGCAAGAGAGAAGTCCTGTTAGTTTTTGGGTTTGGTTGGAGATTTTTTTTCTTTGGTGGTGGTTTTGTGTTTGTTTTGGAGTTTTTTTATTTTATTTGATAAAACCTCATTTAGCTTAGGCAAGTGAATGGTATTCAGGAAAATATTGCTAAGTCAGATCTGCTTTTGCTGCTGCTTAAATGTATTTTCTCCCGATTAATGAAAAAAGTATGCATGTATCAATATCTGCCTTATATCAAGAAAACAATTCTTAGCATTCAGGTAGCTCAATACTCTTCAATACTAAAATTCTTTTGTGTTGATGCCTGAGTAGACAAGTGTGGTGGGTTGACCCTGGCTGAGCACTAGGTACCCACTAATGCTCTCCCCCTCCTCAATTGGACAGGGGAGAGAAAATATAATGACAGGCTTGTGAGTGAAGATAAGGATGGGGGGAGATCACTCACCAATTACTGTCACGGGTAAACCAGACTCAGCTTGGGAAAAATTAATTTATTACTAACCAAAACAGAATAGGGTGATGAGAAAACAAAAACTAAATCTTAAAACACTTTCCTCCCAGCCCCCACCCCCCATTGACTTTAGATCTGTAATCTGATCAAAGATAAGTTCTGAAGCTCTTGCTAAATTTCTGTGATGGATAAAGATGGTGATTAAAGTCTTGAATATGCAAGAAAAACAGACATTAAATGGCAGTATTCTAGAAACTGCCTTCATTGAGCCAGTGTGTTCCTTTGGTCAGAAAACTCAGCTGTGCACTCTGCCTTCTGTGAATGGACAGATAGATGTCTGTGTCCTGTTCTTTTTAATTGTGAAATGTTGAAAAAATAGGTAAAGCTACGGGCAGTGTCCTCAGTAAAAGGACTAAATACAGCTCACTGCTATGATACATAAATGTGAAGCACTGATTAAAGGCATATTCAGTACATGTTTTAAAAGCACTGTCTTCGTGGCAGAATGGAGGCATGAGGTATTTTGCTCTGTTATTGGGATTTCATTGCTTTGGGTACGGGGTGCAAAAATAAAACTGCCTCTTCCACTCAAGAAACGGAACAGAAGATCTAACTGTTTACACCATTGTGTCCATAAGAAAGCTCTTGTGGGCTTTTTTTCTAGCAGCACTGGAGATAGCAGATGAATGCCACCACCTGCTTGAACATGACCAGTTCTAGCCAGCCTGGAATCCAAGGGATTTGTCTGTCTTCTGCAGTCTTTGCCTTCCTTTCTTAGGCTTTTGTCTATCATCTCGGTTCTGATTCTTTGATTTTATGTTTAGAATTTACCTTCATCTATCCTCTTTGAACTGTTTTGTACTCAGATGATCATGCTTGTAATGAACACTCTGCAATTAGTAATCAGAGGGCCCTGAAGTACAGAGTTCAGTACAGAGTTAATTCCATGAAATGCAAAAGTGTGTGGATGCAGGCCAGTAAATTCTCCTATAGTATTTGTAAGGATAACAGCAGTCTAAATTCCTGCTTCTGTATTTCTTGTGCCTATCACTATGATAGATCTAGTGGCACATGTATTACCCTCATTAATATGAGCTAAGTCATCTAATTTAACCTGGAAAATGGTTTCTCCCTTTAGTTGCATTGTATTTCTTCTTCACTACTTCTGTCTTTGCTATGGCACTGCATCTAGGTTTCACGTTCACCAAATCAAAGGCCAGCATGCACCGCCATTTCCTCTCTCAAAACTTTCTAAGTTGTGTGTGGTAGGTTTCAGCCTAAAAAAAAACTGTAATGAAAGCATATGACATCCATGTGATTAAAGTTACAAACAACTGGTATGCCTAGGGGCACTGGCAGTTACACTGCTGCATTATGTAGGCCATTGGGCCAAATGATATTGCTGTTTCAGGAGATTATTCTGATCAAAGGTTGTGTACTGGGATGCACAAATACACTGTTTTGTCACTCTACTCCAGAGTGCTTGCTCTGAGGCTTCTGATTCCTACAAATTTTTACAGTACCAGAGGTAGAAATTGCTCAGTTAGTGAGCTCAGAGTTAGCCTTGGTGTAAGCACAGACTGCTGGCTTTTACTGCTGATGGAGTTATTTGATCTAAATCTTTGTATGTGGTCTAGTAGCCTCTGTCCTGTTCCTAATTTACTCTAAAATGAAAGCTCTGTTTCTTTAAGCTCTAAGTAGACATTACTGCCCACAAGCAGCCCTTTAACATACCAGCTGGGATATTAGTATGCAGGATATTTTTCACTGCAGAGCTCTTCTGCAGAGTTTTGTATGTGTTCACATGAGAAAATCAATACACTCATTATAATCAGCAAAGCAGTGGAAAACTATAGATGCATGAGCAATGGAAAACAAACTTGGCACTCTTCTAACAAATATGTACCTGATGAAGAGGCCCGTGTTAGTGTGGTATTCATTTTCACTCTAAAACTGAAATTTGTAAATATGTTTAATGGAACTAATATTATAACATTATAAACGGATCAATAGGGTTCATTATACAAACAAGGCAAAATATATTTTGAAAAAAGCCATAGTAATTTATCACATCTTGAAGCTTGTTTAAAGGACAAGAAATTCTTATGAGGAAGGAAAAAGAAGATGAACAGTAGAGCCACCAGGGGAAACAGCTGAAAGTGCCAGTAATATAGCGTGGGAAAGCATGGCAGAAGCAGGACCTTCTGCATGGAGCTTTGTGCTAAATTTACCTGTGGACAGCCTTGCTTTTGCACTGCCTGGAGGCTGTAAGCTTCTCTGAAATGAACCTCTCCAAACTGAGAGAAATGTGGTTTTTCACTTATGTCTGCTGAGACAGCCTAGTGACTTGCTGTATGGCACCAAAACTCATTCCACTGGGATTCTTTTTTGCTGCCTGTGCCCATTGTCACTAGAAATTGTTTTACAGAAGCTCAGCATAACATTGCAATACTACAATGGTAAGCGAGTCCTAAATTAAGGTCCTAATTTGTTTCCCTTCTGTTCTTCCTGACAGCAAACTCTTGGGTTATTGTTTGAATGTCAAACTGTTCTTACCTCCAAGTGTTAGACAGTAGGTGAGCTCACCTAAGGAGACTGTTACTTATGGATTGTTGGGTGGGGTTGGATTTTTTTTTAGTATGGACAAGTTACACAAGGTGATGCTGTAGTGCAGGGTAAGTGTCAGCTCTTTTATGCTGTACTGTCATGATCTAAAAGACAGTTGAAGCTATTTACAGCACAGAGAATTGCTGTTTTCATGGAAGTGATTCTTGGCTAGAAACTGTCATAGAACTACTGGTGACATGCAGGTTGCTGCCAATTTCCACTACCTTCTGACACAAAACATCCAGTGTCACACCTCGGGGATTTCTTGTTTGTCTTCATATATAATAGAAATTTAGGAATCACTTTAGCTCACCTTCAAGCACATGTTCCAACAACACTTTTGCAGTTTTAGCCAGGTCCTTAATTACCCATGTATATTGCCTGCCAATCTAGAATTAAGAGACTGATATGAAAGATTATGGCACTTCACAGTGAAAGAGCTGCACCTGGGATGGAACTATGACTTTAATGAGCCCCATGAGGTGTTATCTTGTTGCAGATAAGTTTGGACTGTTAATTCATGCAGATAATGCTTGTAATTGCCTAGAAACTATTTAACCACGGTTTAAATATCTGGCTTCTGGAGAAAAAGGAAACTTTTCTTATATTACTTTTCAGCCACCACCTTCCACCAATACTATGTTTAGGAAAGAAAAATCTAAAAGAAGTGTTTATGCATAAATGACTCTCAAATTTTGAACTGAGCTTGTTATGTTTGTTACTAATGATGGTCCATAGAGTTGGAGTAGCAGACAGGGAGAGAGGGGAAGAAGGCAACCATTTCCAGAAGTTTCTCTATAGCTTGACAAACAGAGCAGGAGCTGCAAACAAGGCAGAATGAGAAGCTGTACTGTGAATTACCAAAGCCTGCAAAGCTTCATCTCCTCTCAAACAACAAGCAGAGACCAAAGTTTCCAATTGCTCTATGAAGCACAGAGGCTCCCCGGCCTCTTGTCCAAAAGGAACAAGCCCTTCTCCAGGTCCTTGGCTTGCTGCTGGAGAGAACAGCCCCAAAATGAAAGTCATGCCACCTGCCCACAACTCTGCAGCACTTGCTGGTCTCACTTCAAATGATGGCAGCTCAGCATCCCTACTAAATGTTGCTATGGTGACAGTGGAGCTCTAACACTGAACACTACATCTGCCTGCTTATCTGCCACTAAGGATCCTGCTGTGTACAACTTCAAAAGGAAGGGAACCAATGGGTTGTTTTTGAAAACTTCCTCAGTGATCAAAGAGGAGAAAGACTACGAAACTATCCTTCTATTAAAAATTTAATGCTTGAGTATGATCCCAGGTGGTGAAAGGGAGGGTGGATATGTCTCTTTGTGCACCTCTACAGCTAGATCCTTTGCTTATCTAGGGCCTGGTCATGTTCCTGCAGAAGACTGCAGTAATGCCCTAGCTCCATGTAAGCAGCTTCCAGCGGTGCACACAGCTGGTACAGCAGCTTGGAGAATGAGCTGATCAGTGGTCATATGGGATCAATGACCTCCAGACGTCTAGAACGTGCATGTAGACGCTTGCATCTTGTTGGAAAGGCACTAACAGAGAGTAAGAGCACATATATGCTGAGTCCAGGCAGTCCCACACTCCAGAATGGCACAGATCGCTCTCAGGGTTATTTTTCTATCCCTCTTTTCAGCTCTTACTGCCCTTTGCTTAATACTGGCAGCAACTGTATTGGTGTAGGTAAATACCTTAAATATCAACTGTTGCCTAGGAAAGATATAGAAATGAAGTGGAGGGGTGAACTTTTTAAACCACAAGTTAAGAATATAATTGATATGTTCAGGTGAACAGTATAATTGCACATTACCTATTTATCCCCAGTAAAAAATGATCACAAACATATGAGAAGCCTTACTTCCCTCCTTTGTATCATATGCACTTTCTGTAAATCAGCTTAGTCTCCCACACTGTATATGTGCTTGTCTTGTTGGTTGGTGTCAAGCAATACCGCAACACAGGCGGCATTAGATAAAAACCCCTGCAGTCAGCTGGACCTCAAGGTAACGAATGGTGCTCTGCAGTCATCCTGCCTATTCGAGAACAAGGCAACAGAAGGCAGGCTGAACTCTGTAAGAAAATGGTGTGCTGGTAACTGTTACCACTAGTAGTCAACTGTAATCCTTGCCTGATGCTCAGCAATTTAGATTCCATGGTAATCTCAGTTCTTAAGGATGTTCAGGGGTCTTCTCCTCCCAAAGCTGAGGTTCCTGTTTCTGAGTTGTGGGAGGAGGCTCTGCATTTTAGTTGGTACTCTGTGCTTCTCCTTTGTGATTTGGTGCCTCTCTTTTGTCATTTTGATGACTGCCTCTTGCATCTGGTGGGATCTGAGCCAGGGAAGTAGGCAAGCAGTGCTTCCCCTTGCACTGGCCTGCTTTGCATGCTTCAGGGAAGTATCTTTTGTGTTTCATTTGTATCTTTACAAAATATCACCAAAGAATCTTTTCAAAAGTTAGCTTTACAAAGGCATTTCTGAAAAGCATGACGCAGATAGTACTCTCTGGAGCTCTGAGCTGGTTCATACACAGTAGAGCTGATGAGCACCATGGGTAAGGCATGAGAATCAGGAGAAACTGAGTTTTGTCAGATGAATGATGGCTTAATTCTGGGGGGAGCAGGGTAGGGATGGAAAAAGGGTTCATTATGAACCAGAGAATGAGCACTCAGAAAAGGGAAAACAAGCCATTACCCAGGCTTTATATCTTTTCACTATTGTTTGACAACCAAAATGTAATAAAATGGAAAAAACAAGGAGGCTGCAAATATTGAGGTAGCTATTGGCTGATGCAATACAAAACATTAAATGGCATAGTAGGAGCAACTGCAGCAACACTTCTCTAGAAATCTGATATACAGTCTGTGTTCTTTCTGGCATGATTTTGGCCTGGCACATGAAATGGCTGCTGCCAGTGATTAATTAAGATTGAGGCCTCCACTCCTCCCCTGTGGAGAATAGAAATAAACAGTATGGTGTTCATCCCTTGACAGATGTGTCTGGGCAATGGTGGCTCCAGCAAACTTCCTAAGCAGGGCACTTCTACTTTGTTAACTATCCTTAACAAAACACATATTCGCTCAGTATCTAAACTGTAAGGTTTTTTTCTGAGATGCAAGCCCCTTCACCTGTCCCAGGCTATAGGAAGAAGAATGTGTTGTCTCTTTCTCACAACAAATGGCTGTAAGGGATTCATGTTAGTCTTCACTCTATGCCCAGTCTAAAAACTACAGTGAGATTGTAGAGATGGCATTTTCTTGCCACCTCCAGTCTGTTTATAATCTGATCTGCTAACTTAACTCTACTCCTGTGCAGTCCTATTGCCCCATGAGAATACAGTAGGAGAGAAAGTGAAAGCAATTCCCTCTTTTAATCTGTTCCTAAAGCAGTTAAGTGTCTCCTAAATGGTGAACCTTTGCTCATGCTGCCAAGGCACAAGTCTGAAAAATACCTTTCATCCTTAGGCTGCCTCATGGGGAGTGTGGGTGGGTTTTTTCATAAACCTTTGCATATGATCAGGTGGTGCTCTGTCATGGTAAATGCAGGCTTCCTTAATGCCATGAAGACTTTCTCTTTGGTGCATAAGTGCACTCTGGAAGAACTGGGAAGCAGCTAGGATTTTTGTGTATTTTGTCCTAGAGCAGATGTTCTTGTTTGTGTTGTTCTGTTTTGCAAGATCTAGTTACTAGTCGTACAATGGTCTAATAAAGTTACTACTTGGGTTTACTAACAAGCAAAATTGTTAAATAAGCATGAATATTGTTCATCAGCTCAATTTAAAGATCTTGTTTCAGTCAACGGAAATGTTTCATCAGTCTTTTTGTAGAATTTTTGTTTTACTTGTCCTACTATCACAAAATACCTCAATACTAAAATAAGCACCTGCTACAAAATTACTGACCACAGAAGAAAGATGAATATTTACTCTTTAGTGGGAGATATACCAGAGCCTAGCATTAGCTTGCTAGCCTATGAATTATTCCAATGTCAGAAAAATTGCCATTTATAACTTACATGTTCGTTTCGTATCTCTTCAACTTCACGAGCAGAGCTGAGTATTTCTGTTGAAGTTTTTTAATTTAACTGATAAGATTAGGCTTAAAAGGGCTTCTGTGCACTACAATATCTCTGCTTTTTTACAATAGTAAGGAGTGTTATACCTAATATAGCAAAGAATATCCACAACCATTAGAGAAAAGAAGGAAGGACAAGGTAGTGTTTTATGCACTAATGCAGCACAAAGCGAACTTGAGGCATAGGGAATGACATGACCACCTCAGTAGTTGCACCGTGTGAGTGGGCTTTTGTCTTGAATGGTATCATAGGAACTGACAATAGAGTAAATGGGAGGAGCCACAAAAAAAAAGACCTTTTATTTATGACAACAAAAGGAATAAATACAATATTGATCCATAATTAGTGCCAAAATGCAGGCTAAAAAACTGTTATGATGAGGGTTTGTTTTGCTTTTGTAAAGAAACACCACATTTAAGGTTAGAAGACATTAATTTCAGTAGCTGCTGAGAGATAAAACTCTTAGTATATATGCGTGCTAGTATTGGACAATGGCAAAGCAGTAGCTGCAGCTCAGGTAGTAATAATGACTGTGTTTTATGGGGGCTATTTTAATTCCATTTCAACGTTTACAGAAAATACACTGAAGGCAATATAAAAATCCCATGTGAGGTACAAAGGGTGCAAATTACCTCTTCACTGCATAATAAAGCATAAAATGCTGCCACTTATCAAACTTTTAATGTGTGAAATCTCAACCATTTCATCCTGTAGCAGGAGAAAAAAATAAAAATAAAATAATTATTCTAATTTTTTAGTTATTTGATACAACTAACATTGATAATTCTGGCAGGCATTAAAAAATCCTATTAGGAAAGTTTTCAATATCCTTGGGTTGTGGTTTTTTTCTTTTTTGATTTACTACTGATAGTAACTGAAGACTACCAAGGCTAGCATTTTGGTTTATCTTTATAGCCAAATACTCAAAAACTTCACAGTGGCCTGAAGAATGTTTCTCTCCTCCAGTCTTTCTCACAGGTCCTCAGTCTCACACAGCACTGTCATTTCCTGAAGTGCTGTGGACTCCTATAGCCTAAGAATACTTTATTTTTGTCTCTGCATTACTGTTCCAAGGAAAATATTGGTATTTCAAGACTGTCAAAGTGAGTGTCCCTTTCCTAATGAGGGTATCTAAGCATAATGTGATCTCCTCCTTAGCTTTGTGCATGTTTTTTAGTTTGCCTTGCACATACTGCCTCATGATTGTCATGTTGTTAATATGGCTTAATTTATCTTTGCTGGATTTTTTCACGTTCCCCTATTTTTACTAGAATGGGAATTCTGCAAGGATCAACAAAGGAAAACATATAAAGGAAAACCTTAAGTTCAAAACCACTTAAGGTAGCTTAGAAAAAGGAATATGAAAATTCACTTTAGATAAACAAAAGAACACAAGGACCTACTGATTTTTTTAAGAAGTTTTGACTTGCTTAGCTTTAAAGTTTTACTGCAATCACTTTTTTCTTGAAAATATGATCACAAAAATCACACCACTCTTCTGAATTCACAGGTAGGCTGTTAGATTGGTTGCTGTGTACGAGACTTATGACGCAATTTACTTGACAATATAACTTTCTGTAGTTATTTGTGGTATAGGTGCATGAGTTTAAACAACAATGATGACATTCATCTTGATCTTTGTGATGTTTTGATAGGCATGATTATGCACAACTGGTGCTTTTCTTCCACTTTCTCCATGTCTTTCTGAACCGTAATTGCTTACACAGAATGTAAGGTGCTGCTCAAA
The DNA here is from genome assembly GCA_009867235.2 of Psittacus erithacus. NCBI lineage: Eukaryota > Metazoa > Chordata > Aves > Psittaciformes > Psittacidae > Psittacus > Psittacus erithacus. Next base: position 12,865 of record WYDI02020937.1, on the reverse strand, counting down.
GTGGTGTGGTGGGTCTGTATCAATTATTGTAAATGAAAGTTTACCTTTAGATGGCCAGCTGATGCTAGTGAACTTTCAGATACTAAAAGAAAGAGGATGCTAGTGCATGCAGCTTTTTCCAAACTAAGTTTTTGTATCTAGCTTCCCAATCAGCGTGCGCAGCAAAATGAAGCTTGATGCATTGAATTACACAAGGAGAAGCCATACTATTTAACATACTGTTCTGTGCAGTAAGAAGCTCTAACATGAATGGGCTGGGAGGGAATTCTGGACAATTTAGGACTTCAGTTTTTGCAAGGTCATTTTCTCCTGACTCAACCTTTAAGAATATGATTTAAAAGCTTTCTGTCTTCTCTCAGCAAATGCCCTTTGGCAGGATTAAACTGCACTGCTGCCAATCCAGCTCAATACCAAGCATGTTAATGAGGTGTTGTGGCCTTTTTATTAATTCTACAAGCAGGGTAGTTCATTCAGCAGTGACTGAGAAAGTTTAATCAAATAATCTCATTGTTCCAAATTTATCACCACAATAAAAGAATCTACTAAAGAAATACAAGATGCAAGAACTAATTTTTTAATGCAATATCATTTTATACTAAGAAGTAGTGCAGCCTTGAGGCTAACAGTAGTGCTAACATCTGCCCTGTGTGGGTATACAGTATATGAGGGTGCTGCTGTCTACAGGAGGGATCTGCATAGCACATCTGAAAATTGCCTACCTATGGTTCTTACTGCTATTTATACTAAACATTTGTATTGTTAACAGATCTTTTTAATGAAGTAGTTTAATTTCAAAAAACAGCTGGAAAAACAGTGTGATAACTCTCTTTACAGTATGACAGAATATATCCATTGTAGGTGACAAAAGGTGAAGAGAGGACACCTTTGTGTAGATTGTGAGGAGAAGTGGGGTCTCAGCTGGTGCAGCAGAATAGTTATAGTAGCTTCCAAAATTATTTCCAGAAGATCTGGAAAGAGAAATGTGGTTAACTTGTGAAGAGGGTTCAAAATGCATACAAGGAAGCAAGTGACTATGACCTACACTGTAGAAGCATATGGCAAAAGTGTAATGCTCCTTGATCTTCTATGCTCCCACATTAAAAATTCAGCTGTGGGATTTTTAATGTTTCAGACATGTGAGCAGCTTCAAACAAGTGCCATTAACTTTATACGGTAAAAATTGCCTGTCAAATCAGTCTCCAAGTGTTCCTTTCACTTCAGAAAACTCTCCTGCTGAGAAAGCTACACAGTGAAACGCTAGTGACATATTTTCTACATCAAAAAGATGTCAACTTTAAAAATACCTTCAAACCCAGAAAAAAATAAAAACAGAAGTTTGTCGTGAGGGTAAGAATTGTCAAATTTCTCTTGGAGCTAGCATACCTTTCAAATAAGCAACTTTAAACATAACACGAATGCAGTGCTCTAATTCACTAAAGCAACTGCCTTCCCTCAGTACAAATCCATCAAAAGTTATCTTTCAGTTCTCTTCAGAGCCCTTCTTCTTCCTTTCTCCCCCCCCCCCCCATCTTGGTGGCTATTGCTTTTCTTTCCTCCTTCCTCCTTCTTTCCTCCTTCCTCCTTCACTCCTTCTTCTTCCCTCCTTCCTCCTTCACTCCTTCTTCTTCCCTCTTTCCCACCGTGGGTTTTCATGGGCTAGCCAGGGTAGCTGTTACTATGACTTCTCCCTCTTCCTTAATTCCATGGTTCTTTGACTTGCCTCTCAGCCAAACTCGTGCAAAAAGGACAAACTAGTAATGATACACAGAAAAAATACAGAAAATTTGCAAGACCAGTATGTACTCTTTCCTTAACCTCTGTTTTGTAGCCCATTATTTCTGGCACAAATTACTCTGAATGGCAGAACATGAAGGGATACCAAGGCTACGTAGAGCACAGATTGACTTTGAGATTCAAGCCTTTGGTGTTTCTCAAAAATACGGGATATTGAAGAGGTCTGCTGTTCTGTATTTTCTATCATTGATACTTCCTAAGCCTCTTTGAGTCTCTTGCTGGAGGAAGGTAATGTTACTATTTTTTTTCTGCTCTTTGCATTTCATCTTTTTGATTTGAACTGGGAAGAAAGGCAATGGCAGGGCTCATACACCACCAAGACATGATAAGATGTCCTAAATTGTACTTTTTCTGCACTTATCATCTAACAATGGGTAGCAAAACAAAAAAAAAAACAAGCCTATCTTCAAATCCAAATGTAAAGGACTCCTATTTTCTACTGTCTTGCAAAGAAGAAACTGAACAGTTTATATTCAATTGCTTCAAAGTAGCGGATTAAAATCAGCTTTCTGTAAAGCAGCAAACCGCCCCAGAACTGGGGCACTGACATCAGCTTTCTATAAAGCTGCATACCTCCCCAGAACTGGGACACTGACTCCATGTGTCCCTTCCCAACTACAGCAGGGCAGGTACATTGTAATTTCCAGAGCTTTCCAGTTGCTTTCAGCAAGGAGTCACGTCAGAAATTCTGGTGCTTGTTTGGTTTTGCCTGTGCATTGCAGGCATCTCAGAACAACGTGGGAGCTCAAGTGAAAAATATGCTGCAGCTTGTCTGTCTGCTCTCAAGCACAGCCTCTGTCTCCACTTGAGAGAGCAAATGTGAGTGTTGAAGGTGGTCGGGCTGATTTTTGCTTACTGTTCACTCATGTATTTCGCCATTCTTTACCTGCTCTATTGGTTTTTGGTTCTTTGATTTTTTTAAACCATTTAAAGGTGGTTCTGAATATTTTAAAGCACAAATGCAAGAAAAGATTACTCAGGATAGACTAAAAAAATTCCAGCTATATATATAGTTTTTTTTGGTTGATGATTCAAAATATTTTGCATGTGACATTATGTTCAAAGTTGCACTGTTATTCAGTCTGAATACCATACTGCAATTATTCACACTGATTGAGCTGGAGCCACTGTGGATACAGTAGCACTGTATTTCTGTGGATGTCAAATTTGACCTCAGATAGAGAAAATGAATAGTTTTGTCATACAAGCATTTGCATATATTATATAGAACTTTTATCGTGTATATTGTATTTCTGTCTGATATCCAAAAGCCCTTGGGACAGGAACATACAATAAATGGATTTGGTATACACCTTCAATGCTAAGCATAAAAATACTAAGAAGCAGGAACATAGATCAGCTACAGAAGATGCAGTTGGAAGAGTATTTGCTTAAGGAAGGAGTTGGATTTTCCAGTGAAGACTCAGTTCCTGGGGATGACTTTTATGAACTGGAGAAAAGGGAACACATCAACTTCATGCTGCAGTTTCTGCGGTTGTGATTATTTTGTTGCCCAATTGAATATTTTTGCTATCTTATGCTGCTACTGTCACTGTGTCCTTCAAACATAAAATTCTTATCTTTAGGAGGGTGGGAAAAAGTCAAGAATTCACTTACCTTTCTCATGAAATGAGTAGTATTTTGATAAGTGTAAATTTCCATCCCTGAGAAACTTTTGGCAAGCTACTCTTGGTGGGAAATGAAAATAAATACCATTTAAATTATATTTTCCTCTGACATGGCATCACATTGTAGACAACATAACACTAATATATCTTAATGGTTGTGCTTTTAAGAGCTGGCATCAGTGAAGCATATAATTTCATGTTGTCTGGAAAAAAATTAAAAAGTGTATCTAACAGGACAGAATTAAGTCACCGCACCCTGGAATCAGTACTGATTTTTCCTTTGCTTATAGGACTCTGCCATTTTAAAAGATCCACTGTTTCCTAACTGTTCTGTGTTTGGATGGTTGTAGGTGTTTTGTTAAAGCAAAGCAAAGTAAGAGGTTAAGAAAAGATGCTTATAGTGGCTCCAGCTTGGTGTTGCAGACCATGCTTCATGGCTCAAACCTAAACTCTGAGTGAAATTCCCCTCCATTTTGCCCATGATTCTTTGAATAAGTTCGTACTATTTAGCAGATGTTTTCTTTCATACTTTTTTCTTGGTAGCATTGTTAGTATACTACAGAATTTTCTCTTCTACTAAAAATCTTAAGTAGCTCTCTAAATTTACAAATTCCAAATCACTGAACCCATACTTTATTTTTTAAATGTCTGATGCCACATTGTAATGTCTCGGTTTTGGCTACAACGCTTAAACATAATTAACATAATATATATACACAAATTTTTACTTGTACATCTCCAGCAGTTACTAGTTTTTAAGAAGAAACATCACTTACAGCAAGGTTTTACAAGCTCCTAGGCACTAGGTATGTTGATGTTGCCTCTTACTACGCGTTTGAAATGTCATCTTAAATAAATGTTTCAGTGAACTTTAAAATTTTCACCCCCATGCATTTCTTTCCTCTCTCACAAAGACGCATGCTCAGATCAAGTTTGTCAGCACTGCCAAACAAGCTGTCCCGTGTCACTTGCCTGCATGACAGGAGAAAGTATTAACGCCCATCCATCGTTTCATTTACACCTTGAAATGACAGCAGCTGGGAAAGAATAAAACGGGAGGAAAACAATCTCTATTGGACAGAGGAATGAGATGGTTCTGGTGTATTAAAGGGGAGATGTGTGTAATATGGGCAGATAAATACATCAGTGATGGAGGCAAAATTTCTAGCAGGGCTGACCAGCCCTCTGCTAGTTTGCACCAGCCCATGCCCAGAGGTAAGTGAGCACTCGGCAGGTGTCGCTAGTTGGTTGGTCAACAATGCTGCTTGCTGCTTGTTGGAACCTTTGATTGCTCTAGGACTCAGAACTTTATACTAACCGTTTTCTTATGCCAATGAGACTTAGCCCTGTATGGAGCACAGACTTACATTTCTGGACCTGTATTATGTTGGGTTTAGTACTCTTCAAAAATGTTTACCTTGTAACAATGGAGGAATTTGACACTAGATAGGTACATGCAGTATTACAGGCAAATCTCAGATTAAATCCTATCCTTGTCCATCAATTAAAGCCAGACAAAGCATGGGCTCTGCATATGGAATGATGCTGGACGTCAGAGGTCTGACTGAGAAGTTTAATCCCATTCATGCGCGTTGTTATCTCTCCTCCTGCCCTGAATGCCCTGAAGAGACTTAAATCAAGATAGTAACCAATATCCATAGATTTAGTGAGCATTGTGTTTTCATCCTCTCAGCCTAAATCATCCTCCTGCATTGGTTTGTATACCCCACAAGGATCTCTATCACTTTGCAGGTTGGCAGCATCAGTGGCTAGCAGCTTCTCTCTGCTTGTCCATTGCCATTCACCTGTACGACACTTTGGAACTGACCTCCTCAGCCACAAACGTTTTCAATTTCACAGGCTCAAATTAAGGGTTACATTGGAAATAAATAGATTTAGTGTCTTATTTAGTACATGTATATTTAAGTTGGTAATTAGTTTGCCTGTCATCTGCTGGAGATTTTTTGCTTTCTCTTTCTGTTAACAGTGCAGCAATCCTGTAACATCACCTACAGTGGTAATGAATGGTTGTATTTAACTGATACCAGCTTGCTTGCACATTCAATTCCTTGGGGTTATAATGGTCCAGCTAAACAGCTTGTGCAGTGCTGAATTGCTGAAAGGGAACAGCCCTTTCTCCTAGAACTTCATCTTGTTCCCTGAGACACATACACGTGCACAATTTCTTTAACTTCAACTAACACTCCTTACAGGTCATCAGATTTTGTCTAGTTTGTCAGATTTAAATTTTTTTGTCTGCGAAGTGTTTGTCCAACGTACACATCCATGCTTCCACATTTATTTGTGCTTAACCGCATCTTTTCCACTTAAGTTAGGTGGTGTGCTTGAAAACAAATAGGCAGAAAATGTTGCCTGATATAAGGTCGGGCGCCTGTGGTGTGGGTTCAGCAGCCCTGTTCCATCGCGCCGACAGAGAGCACGACGCACCCTTCACCAGAGCCTCGCTGCCTCCGGGCTGCCGCGCTCCGAACACCCAACCGGGGGCCGCCCCACCGGCGGTGCGACAGCCGCGCCCGAGCCGGGAGCGGGTGGGTCTGCGGGGGGGAGGCGAGGCTGCCCCCGCCCCGCCTCACATCTGCCCGCCAGGGGGCGAGCGCTACAGGCGGCCGGCAGCCGCGGGGCCGCCGGGCTCCCCCTACTGGCGGCCGGGAGCAACGCGCGGGGTGGGGGGCGCGGAGCGCGCCCGGCCCGGCCCCCGCCGCTGGCGCTTCGCAGGCGGCAGCGCCTCGGAGGCGGCAGCGGCCGGAGCCCGGCTCCCTGTCTGCCTGTACCGCTGGGAGCCAGAGCCAGCCCGGGCACCTTCTGCCACGGCGGCAGCCGCCTCCCCTCTCTCTCCTCTCCTTCCTTCATTTCCACCTCTTCTCCGGCCGGTGAGCGCCACCGGCTAGCCCCACCGTAAAGTCTGGGCGCCCCCCAGCCATCGCTGCTGCTCCCCATGGGGATCCGGGAGTTCCCCAACGGCTCCGCGCGGGGCAAAGCCGCCACCCTGTGAGTACCGCTGCGGGGCCGGACTGGCGGGGAGGGACGGGGACACCCCACTCCACCTTACCCCACCCCACCTTAGCCCACCTTAGCCGGTGGCGCCGCCCGCCCGCTCCCGGGGGTCGCTCCGGTGGAGAGCGGCAGGAAAGTTTGCGGTGCCGCCTCCGCCGGTCCCGCTCACCTGCCGGCGGAGGTCCCGCCGCCAACTTCGCCTCGGGCCGGGCAGGGCGGCGGCGCCGGCAGCTGCGGTTCCCCGTTCCCCCGCTGACGCCCCTCTCCCGGCCCGCAGCGGCATGCGGCGCTCCCCCGATGTCAGCCCCCGGCGGCTGTCCGACATCAGTCCGCAGCTGCGGCAGCTGAAGTACCTGGTGGTGGACGAGGCCATCAAAGAGGACTTGAAGTGGTCCCGCTCCGTGGAGGACCTCACCAGCGCGTCCGTGGGGCTCACCTCCATTGAGGAGCGGATCCTCCGCATCACCGGCTACTACGGCTACCAGCCCTGGGCCGCCAGCTACAAACGTGAGTCCGCCGAGCGGCCGGGCGTGGGGGGCTGCTAGGAGCGGGACGGGCACCGGGGCTTTGCAGGGGGTTACCCGGCCCGGAGGCGACTGATGAGTGCGGGTTCGAGGGGCCGGTCACTTTGCCCCAGGAACAACTCGCCCCATGGGAATGCTCTCTGCGAAGAATTCCGTGCCCGTAATGCGTTAGTCCTTAGTTGCTGGCTCGCAAGAGTGGAGTGGTAAAGAATCACGACAGCTAAATTCTGTGAAGAAAATAGGTCAAATATTTGTCTTAGTGTTGCAGGCACACTTAGTGATGCTGATTACAGTGTTTGTGACAGCTGTGTAAAAGCCCCAGTGCATTCATGCGCATACTGTTTTCACAGGTAATGAGTTCAGAGCATCTTTCTGTTGTTTTAGGGGTCTGTCAGATTTTCACAGCACTTGATCTGATACTATGCCTTTTCTTATGTCAAGGGGGACTGTTTCTTCCTTATTCTTGCACTTGAGAAAGAAACTTCCTGTAATATCAATATGAAGAGAGACAGTGGAGCTGTATTCCTCCACGTGATCTACAAAGGAAGTGATACCTTGAGTGGCTGTAATATGTCAAATAGTGCATTTGTGTGTAATGCTCTTTCTTGCCCATCATTAATTGCCACAATGGCAGCTGCATGAATTAACAAGTTTTAAGTGTAATTTACCAGTTAACTGAAGTAATAAAAATATTTTGGTTGTCTTAATGTTGTTTGCAGCATCACAAGGGGGTTTGCTGTAAGGATTCTGCCGTAACAGATATAATTGCTTTGCAAGGAAGACTGGCTCTGATAAAGTGATTATGTTGTTCTTCCCTAAGTATTTAGTGTAAGCGTTCTGAAATACTTACTCTTGGGTTATCTGTTTGTCAGTGTGCTTATAAGGGAAGAAAATAATACAAGAAAGCATGGTACACAGTACTAGTTCAGTTTTTCTGTGAAGAAGAGCCACTCCTGGTTGCCTGATAATAGGACTTTAGTAATAAATATTCTAAGACTTTTTCTCTAAGGGCCTTTTTATTTTTTTTTTCTTTTTTGATTGCAGTGATGGCAGAAATATCTGTTATTTGCTACTTTAATCACAGGGAATATGGGATTTCTCTTAAGAGCAATTTCATTGCCTGGATTGGGACCATTTTTGAGAGTAATGCTCATTCAGGTCAGTTTTCAGGATCAGTTCGTATGCTGATGCCAGAATGAGTTGGATTTTAGTGCTTCTGTCTGACAGAGTGACTAACAGCCCAGCTGAAGTCACACTGAGCTGCTGTGGCTGAACTTTCTGAAATAATAAAGGTCATGCTGGCTCCTCAATTATATCCTATTTGTCAAAATTTATAACTGTGTCTGAAAAAGTTAATGGCAAGCTTAAACCTGCTATTCTAGTTGTATTTTTCTCTTGTAAGTTGCTCTGAATAACCAGATTACATATTGGAGTTGTAATGGTGGGGGATAAATATACAAAGTGTCTGAGTTTCATAAACGTGTGCCTAAGAATAATAGGTTATGTGAAGTTATTGCCAGTTCAAAATCTGACTTGCTAGGAATGCAAAAGAACACATAGACGAAAGGACTCATCTCTCTAGCCGGGATAATAAGGCATGGCTGAAGCAGAGCTGTGTTGGTCTGCATCAGCTGAATAGCTGACTGAATGCATGTGAATGCATGATCATCTAAAGTGGGAAAGTCAAGTCTGGGACAGCTACTTTGAAACCCCTTTGAATACTCCTTCAAGATGGGCTTAAGCCCAGTTTTAGGGTATGGACTTTCCGTGTGACTTTCCAGTTAGAAATTGGCCCAAGAAGTTGAACAAACAGTTTTTATTAAGTTCAAATTGCACCCTGGGTACTTCCTGTTACCTTATTGCGTATGCCTGTAGACATTTAGGTGCTGTTGGCACTGAGTGCAATTACGGTACGCATTAACAATGGACCTGCTTTCTGGAAAATAAGTCTTCAGTCTAGTCTGATCTAGAGTTGGTCTCTCTCAATGACATTCTTTTTATTGTAACTAAATCACCTGTAGGACAAGATCTGGTTGTTGGCATTTTTTTTTCACATGGAAGTGTATTTCTCTCATACTTTCTGTAGACTGTATATTTATATATATGTATGTGTATGTATCTATCTATGTATGTATTTATAAAATTGTTTGAGACATTCAGGACATTTTTTGAGTTGCTTTTTTTTTTTTTTTTTTAAACAAAACTCTATGATGGAAACTACCAGAGATAATCAGAGATAGTGTTGACCCCATGCCATGACCTCAAAACTTGCTTGGAGACTAGCTTTGCTGTACTAAAAACTTGAGCATTTAAAACATACTGGGATACCTCAAGGTTATGTAGCAAGTCCAGTGTTTAGTATACTTATAAATTAGATGTAAAGAGAGGAGGAAGAAGTGAAAATCTGCTGAAGACATAAACTGATATGGATTGGACAGAATGAGAAAGGCTTGTCATTACTCAGGAGAGACCTGACCCAGCAAGGTGAATAGGCCACATGTCAACAGATTGCATTCAGTTATTACAAATAAAAGCCTCATGTTTCCTGAAAATGCTGAAATTACCTGCAGATTTTCATATTATCACATCAGCTGCTAAGAGGGAATAGTTTGTGACTGTACACAGCTCAGGGAAGACCTCTGCTGTTTGACTGCTCTTGCAAACTAGATTTTAGGAACTGGAATAATGCAACATACTGCCTATGTTATGATGCCTTCAGAGAGTTTAGTGGTACAGCCTAGTGAAATACTGTGTAATATTGGTTGTCTTTCAAAAAAGATTACAGAAGGCTCTGGGATGAGTAAGGAGAAAGAGTACAGACATTCTATAAAGAATCTCAAGAGTCTGGCTGTTTACCTTAAAGAGGTTGAAACAAAAATATGAAAGGTACTGGCACATATTGCTGAGGCAGATAGAGAGTTTTCCTTTTTATTGTGTCATAAGAGAAAAACAGGTGGACAGTCAGTGAAGCTGAAAAGCCATTAATTAAAAATTGATGGAAAAAGAAACAGTTTTTAAGAAAACACACAATTCATTCTTGAGATTGGGAATTCAAGCACTTGTATTTGATAGCAGTGACTGCAATAAATTGAGAACATACTGGAGAGAATATTCAGAATTCAGAATTATTCAGAAAATTATTCAGAATTCAAAACTTCGTTATTCAGAATTAGGCTGGGAGGGGGCTGATTCTTGAGGGTTTGTTGTGCTTCCCTCTGTAGCATCTGCCTACCTTTAGAAAGAGGGATAGGATTGTGTTTATTCTGATCCAATCTGGCAGTTCTTATTTTTCTGAAATTCTAACTGTTGATTTTCAGGGTAACTAATTATGTGAATAACTGCTCTCCAGTCTAAATCCAATATTCGTATTTGTCCCATGGGGACTATTCTGCAGCATCTGATTTGATTTTTCGGATGCAAAGGCAGAGGAGGGGAAACACATGTAAGATGCAGTCAGATTGTAGACTCATACTCTGACGCAGCTACGTTAATAACAGCTTAATGTTTGTGAAATCCTAGTTGTCAACAAGAGGTATTGACTTTTAAATTTTTTTAATTAACACATAGGATAAAGAACTTAATTAGAAAAACAAAACAAAAATAAAAAAAAAAAAAGAAAAAACTCAATCATGAAATCCCACAAAATCTATAGATCCCAGTGACAGCCTTTATTTTTTGCATGGAGATGAAACCATTATTAAGGCTGTATTAGCAGTGCTGTTCTCTTCCATGAAGGTTAAATAAATTATCATGATTTCTGCCTGTAAAAGCTTGTGACTTCACTGTAATAGCAGAGACAAGTTTGGAGGTGAACAGACATATTTTAGGTTTCCATTTCATGCCATTATCATAAGGAATTAGATTTCTAAATGTTTTTAAAAGTGTAGTCCCTAGGAGCTTTACTGTACTTGAGAAGTACAGGTGTCACTAAACTCTTGAATTGTCTTGCTGATCAGTACAGAAGACTTGTCTATTTTGATTCTTGTAGCAAGTGGTAGGGCCCTTGTTTCTACATGAAATGTGCACAGCTAGCACCTTTGCCGAACATTCATTTTTCTCTACATTAACTAGGTCTATTTTGTGGTGATTCAATATCACAGTCTGTCATTATGTGATTAGTATTTTGAAGACATTCATGTGGGCTTGAGCCAACTATCCCTTTTTTTGCAATCTTTGCCTCTTCCTACAGATCACCTGCTTCTACTTCTTCTTTAAGAATAGGATTTTTCTTCTAAACAGGGACTTTGAAATACTTCTAGCATGTGTTCCTAAATACAGTCTTGTTATGGATAAATCAGGGTTACATGAGTCCCTCTCTCCTTTTAGATGCCCCAGAGACCACCTGGCCTCCCAATTTTATTCACTTATTTTCTTTGTATGCTTACAGATGTTACTCTACTTGCAGAAAAAGTACTTTTAAATCCTCTCAGTTCTATTTCATAGGAATTGACCAGTCTGTGACGCATGGCTTGTGGACATGCTTTTCTATGAGACTTTGACCTTATGAATAGTTCCAGGTTGTTCCAGTGATGACTTTTAAGTTGGCATACTGTTGTTCAGGTGAAAGGGAAAGATGGTATCCAGTAACTAAAGTTCACTGCCTTTTCTCCTCCCTGCTACTTTAAATGTTAGCTTCCTATTTTTAATGCTTCTTCATAGTTATTTCAACTGTAATAAAATAAACCCAACAGTTGCAATGTCCACAATTTCAATGTAGTGCTTATCCGGCATGCCGCATAGTAGGTCTTGACCTGAACATGGAATGTAAGCGCCATCACCAATACAAGTAATATGTTGGAACACACTGGCTTACAAATACCCTGGGCGTTGCTCAGAAAGCGTAATTGTCTGAGTATGAAAATGTCCCAGTGACTGAATTTTGATAGCCTTTCAAGGTAGTAGTTCAGTACCGGTTTTAGCTAATTAAAAGTATGAGCATTGTACCCTTGTAAACATTGAAGCATCAGTTATACAGCTAAAGACAGATATTTCCAGCTGATCCTCCATGTTCCTTCTTGTGATCTACTTTTAATATGCCATTAAATGCTGTAACTTTCACACTGACTAAAAGCAAATCCAGTGGGGATATGAATCAGGGTAAAATTATTAATACTTGAAATTGGTGCAAATTTGCATATTTGCATCCAAGCAAGAATTTAGCTGATTTTTTTGAGGTGATATACAGGAATCTTCAGAAGTTCGAAGCCAGAAATTGAAGAGTATTGGTTTCCCTGAGAAAGCCATTTTCAGGCCAGCTGTAAGCAATTAATTTAAAACTGATTACTTGCTTTCCAATATATGAATACTGAATGTAATGTTGTTGTAACTAATGCAAGACTTGGTGGAGTTCACGTTGCTGTTCCTGTGGTCAAATGATTATCTTGCAAAGTCAGAATCTTGCTTTTCAGGTGAACACATGCAGTAACCTCTACATGTCTTATTCTGGGAAAGAAACTTGGATAGCTGACCAGGGTCAATCTATAGGTCACCCCCCTGTTCTTGTCCTCCACTCCCCAAAACTTAGAAGAAGAGTGAAAATATATGCCTGATTAATAGGCCTAATTATTTTTTTTCATGCTCTTCATTGGCAATACTAACATTACTAATTGTTATGCTAGCAAGAAAAGCTAAGAAAACATGGTAACCCCTACAGGTGAAATAAAGCAATGGGAATGAATTGCATAACAGAATTGAAACTTCTGTAGCATTATTGTTTCACAGGTCAGCTATTATTGTCTGCGGCAACATAAACTTACATGTGGTTGTGCGCAAACCAAGGACACTACTGATTTACGTCCACAGGACAACTCACACAAAAATTTGTAAAGTGTCCTGGGTTCAGCAGCAGCAGTCATTTTTCTCCTTCTTAGTAGCTGGTGCAGTGCTGTGTTTTTGACTTTCAGT
>WYDI02020936.1:0-12519 GCA_009867235.2 Psittacus erithacus | reverse complement strand
TCCCTGCCCATGGCAGGGGGGTTGGAACTAGATGATCTTAAGGTCCTTTCCAACCCTAGCTATCCTATGATTCTATGATTTGCAAGAGCACAATCCTAAAAGTGTAACACTTGGTAACATAAAACCAGTCTACATAAAACCGGTGTATTTGCCAGGCAAATACAGCCATATGACTAAGATATTTTAATAGGTACAGTGAAAACTATTATTACTGCACATAATGAAGGGCCAGAGCATCCTTAGCTTATACACATCTTATTACTGAGTCCCTTCTGCCTTAATGAGAGCGAGAGCTAACAGCACTATTCTGAGTTAATGGGTATCCCTGAGGACAAAAATAATTGGGCTTGAGGGAAAAAATTTTATGCAAAGCCAGTACCTTATTTAGAGGTTTGTAGGTGAGCCCATGCTCAAGATTTCTCATTTAGGTTAACTAACCTGGGATGCTACTTTCCTAGATTCAGTTATATCCATTTCAAAATAACCAGTCTGCTAGAAAGATGTTATCTGAAATTATAGTTACAAGCAAGCTCTTCACTTTGGGAATGAACCAATTATATAATGAAAAATTAATTAATATTTCAATTAATAAAAGATAGTCAAAATTCTCATTGCTGTCCATTTTGGAGATGCATCTGACATTACCTAGGAATGACTCTTGGATTATTTAAATGTTGTCTTTTCTCAAGATAAATTTGCTGATTGAGGGGTACAGAGACAGGGACTCCTTTGTCAATGTCTTTGTCTCCTAAAAATATTTCCCAGCTTTTATTTTTATTGTCTGTATGAACATTGTCAAGATTGAAATAAAAGAATTATAGCAGTCAGGTTTTCTACAAAAACATCCTGTCTCTGGTAAGTGAATAAACCCATCTCTTACATAGTTATTCTTGCAGCTCATCACAATTTAGGACCTACAGTTGCAATCCAGGCTAGCTCTTCTCTCCTAAGGTTCCATCCCACATCTGCATGTGTCGTGAGGGTATCATAAACCCCTCACATGACTGCACTAACGGTCAGATGGAATGCACTTTCTCCATGTGCAGTGAGATGCATAGATCCCATGTGCAGAAAATGTCCCCAGTTTGGTTAGCTGATGGATATGTGTCTGTTTACATGGCAGAATATTCACTGTATACTTTCTACAAATGCGTCCTGTGAAGAACCTGTGAACTTGCTGCAGCCAAAAGACAAGTACTTCTTAACAGAAGTGTGTGTGTGTGTATATATATATATGTATATATATAAGCCAGGTAACTATAAAGGCAGCAATGCCTAATGGATATGGCCTAGAATGTGGGAAAAAACTGGAGATATACTTTGAGTGACCTTGAAGAAATTATCTTCTAGCTCCACTTTGCTTCTTATGTTTTTTCTCACTTTCCATTATTGGAGATCACTGCACAATAGGTCTTCAGTGTCAAGCAAGCCACTGATGTAGTACAAATAAATAATAAACATCCAAGTAATAATAACCTCCTTCCCCTTTCCTCTTTTACCTTCCCCTTCTCTCCAGATGTACTTCAGAGTAGACTAAAATAAACTGTGAAGAGTGCTTGAAATTTGTTGATTGACTGTTAATATCTTGTCGTGGTTTTAATTACTGTGTCTTCCACATCCTGTATTTTTGTTGTATTTTTCTTCTCTGGTGAAGTAATGTGACAAGAATTTCCATGAGAATGCAATAGTCTCACATAAGCTTCATAAACATTGTTCCTTGACTAATACACCGAGTTTCTGTACCAGCAGTGCTTATCTTTATGCAACTCAATTTCCAAAGTAAAATCCTAATTGTGAAAAGTCTTTCAAAAGGACAAAAGCCATGTGAGGTTAAAAGCACTGTTTAAAACAGGAGACTGGCTTTAACTGTGTGCTGCTACTAAATTTCTTGGCTTAATTCATTAAAAGAGTTATAAAAAAAGAAACCTGAGAGAAAGGGTCTTTTGTCTAGGGTCAAAAAAGCATCCTTCACCTTTGGCTTCTGCCTGTTAGCAGGCAGGACTATCATGTTTATTTTTGTCTGGATATATTCTTCTCTCCTGTCTTCAAAGTTATGTGTGGGCAGATTTTCTGACTGCAACAGCCTATGTCCAGATTGCTTTCAACCTCATCAGGGCGGGGCCAGATCCTGAAATCTATCTCTGAGCAAAGGGCCAAATGAAGGGCTATGCTCAGGTGCTGTGGCACTAATGGGAGAGCACTGGACATGGCTCATGATTGGGTGATGGAGGATAGATGAGATGTGAAGTGTGTTTGGAGTCCATGCTGAATGGCTGCCAGCCAGGCTGAGGAGAAGACACCTCTGGGGAGAGGGGCAAGAGGTTTTGAAGGGATGAGCAAGCCTGGGAAGGCAGGCTGGCAGCATGGGTTGCAAAGAGGTCTGTGCAACCATGGCACTGATGTGAACATTCCTAACCAGCACCTGCAATGGGAAATGGGCACAAGACAGCTCCCACACGAGTGTGCACCACTCACTCTCATTCTCCCCATTTCAGCTGCACCATGATTTTTGCTTTATGAAGCAAAATAGGCCTTTTGCAGACAAATAAAAAATGAGGAAAGGGCAAGGTCCATTTATTTAGTGTTCCTATAGTAGTTTGATATCCTGACATGCAGGGTATATGGACCGCCACTTAATTCGTCTTGCTGCCTGGAGGCCTCCAGGTAAAGGGACTTGTTTGTATGTACAAAAGTGGGGCTTCTGACTTAAAATCATTAACAATGCTAGCAGGCATATAGAGCCAATTCAGATTTACGTTTCTATGGGATAATCCTGGCTCTAACGACTAAGGTCTGTAATATATTCAGCAAAATGTCCCAACTCCTTCTTGCTTTGTGACATCTTCTTGCTGGGACTTCAGGGCTTTGGGATATTTATTTATTTTTTAGGTTTGAGAATCCTATTTAACTCTCCTGCAAATGGGACCCTAGGGAGAGCTATTCAGTTACACACAGTTAGTTATATAAAAAGCATTATTAAACCATCCATTAGCTCTTTTTTTTTTTCAACTCCTTTATTAATAGCAATAGAGGCTTTTGTATGAAGAATAGGCAGTGGCATTATATGAAATGGTTTCAGACTAATAATAACATTTCCTACTTGTGAGTAGAATTAAGAAATGAGCTTTCTCATGTGAGATTTCCTTTAAAATCTATCAGTCCTTTCCCCCCATCATCTTTTCCTCTCTTCATGTTTTTCCCTCAGATGCATGAAATTGGGCTATGCTGAATCCTTAGAGAGGAGGAGGATCATGGGGCAGAGCCAGCCCTGAGGAGTCTGGCTAGGATCCCTGCAGAAAGTTTTGGATATGCTACCCCATCAGTGAGCCCATTGCCAGAGGCAGCTGGTCAGAAGATCACAGGTCAGCCCAAACAGCTGCTCTTGGCACTTGAAGCCAGGGAACAGGAGGCAGGCCAGGTTGTTGCTGAATAACCTGATGAGCTATCACCTTGGCTGGGGCAGAAAGGAGGTAGGGTGCTAGAAAGGAGCCTAAGGGGATGTGTGAGGGCTGCACGTTACTTGTGTTTACAAGAGTCAGGGTGAGAGTACATGCCTGCCCATTCCAGCCCTGCAATCTCCAGGGGAGAGTGTGAGAAACAGAGTGGTGAGCACAGGATAATATTTCTGCCTGCTGGATTTTCAGTATCCAGCTCTGCGTTATGTGAAGCTAGTGGCTGTACAGAAACCACTACATCCACAAGGCACTTTTTCCCATAAATTTGACTAATTGCCTTTCGCACCGATTTATGCCTTTGTCTTCGACAATATCCTGTAACAACACATTCCCCAGTGCCTCCTTGTGTGAAAAGGAACTTTCGCTTATTTTTAAACCACTGCCTGATAACTTCATTGTTATGAGACATACCGAACAGTCATTGCTTATTCACTTCCTCCCTGTCACTCCTGATTCCCTTTGTTCTCAGGGTATTGTGTCTGACAAGGCTGTATTTTAGATCTTGTTCTGCATTTACCACAAATGTAATGTTTGAAGCTCTGAAGTTGTGGAATGGAGCTGCATGCACTTGTCTTTGCTTTCCTGAGACTATTGTGCTGCCTTCTATTCTGGCAGGCCTGTTCATTTACATTTTAAAGCCTGGGATTTTGAATGGATATGTAAATTGACCTTTCAGTCTGTATAGTAACTCCTGCTGTTTAGTTTTAAATTAAAATCCTAATCATAAATTTAGGATTTACGGTGTAGGCTGTAGGCTGTATTCCTGACCAGTTTTTACTGAAAGGATCAAAAGTAACAATTTGAGTTGACAAAACTGAAATGAATGCTCAGAAAAAACTGATCAGCAGTATTACTTCTTTCTACTGAAGGTTCAGTAGAACACTAGTTTGTGCTAGTTTTGACTGGCCTTTTCAAACAAATGGCTTACCTGTTCAAACTTACTTTCATGACTCTCGAGGAAAAACGGAGAAAATCCAGAGCATATTCTTCTGAGGAAGCCTGGCTTCCCCACCAAGCTCCACAGACAGCTGTCTTCTCAACAGTGAGTTCATTCTGTTTCTAGAAACAATATAGGCAAATTAGTTTTGCTCATGATCATGCTAAAAGGAGTGTACATTCATCTTTTTAACAGATAGACTTTTTAAATGAAGAAAAATGCACATAAAGGCATTGCTCATTTGCCTGTACCATGGTCTTTCACACCATAGCCATCTTCTTCTCTTCTTTGTCTTACAAAAGCAAAATAAAATCCATACAAGATTCCAGCAGACAGTATAATTTTTCTTTTTTTTATTTTGTTTAAAAATATATACTGTAAGTTAAAAAAAAATAGATAACATATACACATTGGAAACAAATATAAAAGGGCACTTTCTGTAGTAAGAATAATCACAGGTTATTTGAATAGCTATATCCCATACTGTCTGTAGAGATTTATTGGCAGCAGTACTGTCAAGCACAATGGTTGTCACCTACACTGCACTCACATTTTTTTTAAATATTGATAGTTGTTCTAGGTTCTTTCCAGAGAATTTAATAGACTTGTTGGTGTCTCACTCTAATGTGCAGAATACCATTTGCTACATTCTTTTCGTGGGGGTGAGGGTTAAAATCCAAACCCCTTAGTCTCCATTTTATTGTCTTTTCACAGGTAATTTTCATAGCTGTGACACAAACAGAATAAAACAGCAAAGCTTCATATTCCTATTTGGTTCAGTTTTCCATAGCTAAGCAAGCTATTAGCTGATGAAAAACCAGGATCACTGGGTTTAGCTGGGAACATGGTATTGCCATCTACAGTTTTAAGCAACAGCCTTTATTATTTAGTAATTGTCAACTGGGTAACTTACTGAGAAGTACTTTA
Source organism: Psittacus erithacus (assembly GCA_009867235.2). Lineage (NCBI taxonomy): Eukaryota > Metazoa > Chordata > Aves > Psittaciformes > Psittacidae > Psittacus > Psittacus erithacus. The sequence goes on along the minus strand of WYDI02020936.1, from coordinate 7,200 downwards.
GGAATAAGTCTTTAGAGTCAACACAACAAAATAATGCTGCTCCTTTGGAACTGCTTAGTGTTTGCTTTTCATACAGTTTAGGTTTACAAGAATTCGTGATAATCAGTCATTAAAAAAAAAAAAAATCCTTAAGAGACACTTGCCCATTTTTCTGACCTCAGTGGGAAAAAGGATGGCTGATGCCTCCTCCTCTTTTCATCCCTGGATGATTCCATGAAGAGCACCCCACAACCTGCAGCTTGCTCTTGGTGTCCATCCTGCTGCCTGGAGACTGGCTTGGCTGTTTAAAAAAACCCTTCCTTTTCCTTCCCTAAACATTTGCTTTCCAGAAAAAATCAAGTGAAACCTAAGGAACTGAATCCTTCTCCAAACCCAGATGGGAAGGTGGAATTGTAAAACAATGAAAAATCAAGCAAGCTTTTCATTTGCTCATTCACTCAAGAAGCATACCTATTCAGGGGTTAGCAGGATGGTGAAAGGGATTTTTTCTGCCTGCACATACAAAGGAAAATGGAACTGGCTGACACAGCTCTTTTCCCCAGGCTACACAGAGAAATTGGGAAACCTGGAAACGGGGTCATTTAAGGCAAGGCCCAGGGGCAGGTATTTTAGCTTGTCTTCTGCAGAGGAGGTGTTAATCTCATCCAGCTTTGAAGAAACCCAAGAAGGTATGTGTGCAGGCTCATGAGAAAGCTGTTCTCTCTTGACAGGGTGGGAGGAAAGAAGAAAAGGTCAAGAACAGAGCGTGGTTACACAAGCCATGTGCTCCTAGCTGTGTGCTGCTGCTGAGTGCAGCTGCTTCCACTCTCAGCTGGCATTTGTGGGTTTGAATACTAGAATACTAAATAAAACATGAGGGCTTAATACCTTTTTTTAATATATATATCCAGTGTGGGCTGCTAAAGTAAACAGAATATTGCACAAGTGCACATTTCATTCATATGAGCAGAAACTTAAAGCAAAAATGGAGAGTGCAATTAGCAACCAAAGCCCATAGTCAAAGACCCTGGAGTACAGCACAACTACAGACAGACATGAATGCCCTTTTAAAGTAATATTCTTGGAGGACCAGTTGCATAATTCTGCAAGCTGAGGCGAATACTGACTCACTAAGTCAATATTTGCTATGTCTACTGGACCAAATTCAACTCTCCTTGAAGACAGAAACAACTTCACTGTTGTTTTACAGTGAACTTTCCTGGCCATGAGAATAACAGGCAATAGCTTCTGCTCCTTGAGCACTTCTGTTGCTGAGTTCCTGTTCACTGATCACCTTCTCATGATGCATTCTCCTTCAGCCTCGAAGCTTTGAGCAGCTTGTCCTTGGTGCTCAATTTAGTAGAATCACACAACTAGGAATGGGTGCTTCTGGTAGCTTTTTTCCCACTTTTATCTAGTAGTAACAACAGGAAAATACAGGACTGTACTAATTAATTACTTACTTTTTTAATAGGGCCTGTAATATACATTTACTAAAGGTAAGAAATTAAGATATGAGAAAAAAAAAAAGGATGGAAGTTGAGTCCTGTCTTCAGAAGCAGAAGTAAGCTGAGTCACTTAGCTGTCACAGCCAGGTTTACAAAAGAGAATAGGGAAAAGGCAAGGGCTTAACAGGGCTTTAAGATAGGGAGCATAGTCTGATGGGATGCATGAAGATCAGCTGGTGTAAGAGAATATGGTGAAGCTGAAAGACTTGCTCAGTGACCTCCTCTGGCATTTCAGTTGTTAGGGAGCAGTTTTAAAGAGCGATATGGTGCGAGACCTGTTGTGCCACTGCAAAATCTGTTCAGGTTTCACAGTAACTGCTATAAACAGGGTCTAAGGTGAAGGGAGGGAGCAGTCTGGGGAACCTACAAAAAATACCCTGGGAGTAAGCAGTAATACATTGTAAGTATAATTTTAAAGAATTTGTTTTAATTTAATGCCTATTTTTAATACTTAGAATTTTAACATCTGAATTTATTGTTTTACCTTTAAAGAAGCTGGTTTTAAAAGGAACCAGTATGCACCTTTGCCTCACCCAGCAGCATAAAAAAGACAACATATGCTTTCTCCCCTTTTGGGGGCTTCACTACCTGCAAGAAGGAAGAAACAGCTGGTCTCTACATTGAAGTTCAGATAACAAGAGAAAGTTATTTTATATTTTCTCTGTAGCTCTTTTTAAACCTTTATGGGGCATGACATAAAATAGGTGCTAGCAGCTGAAACAACAGGGGGCTTTGATAATCTGATTCCTTTTTTTCCTACCTTTCCTTGATCAGCAAAAACAAATAGTCTGTTGCAAATCAGGAGCAAGTCCGAGGGGTAACTTGTACACAAACTAACAGAGTCATTCCCTGAAGCTAAAGGGTCTTCTGATGAGTGACACTATTATTAGAGCAAATGCTCCTTCCTCAGCCTCCTTCCTGAGTTATGCATGCTTTGGGAAAGCTTAGTGAAAGCAGTAAAGAAAACAGGTTTGAGGAAAGGGGAGGGGACGAGGTTTAAGTTTACTGTTTTGTTTTAGAATCACAAAACGTCCCATCTTAGTAGAGATCAACTGAGATAACAGTGGAAGCACATGTTCTGCACTGAAATGCTACTATTCTGTGGTACTCCTGAAAGAATTTGTCTTTGTCTTGTCAACTGTAAGTGATGTCAGAATGCCAATTTTCATTTTAGCTGGTTGTCACGAGTATTTGCTGATGTTTCTCAACCAATGTTGGTCAAAGGTGCTCAAAATATCTTTAACCTCTTAGATCTACCACTTAACTAAAAATATATTTAACATGTTAAAAAAATTAAATAAAGTTGGCTAGCCTGAAGCTATTATTCAGCCTGTACTTTCTGTATTTATAATAAGCCATATTCAGTAATTGATTTTTATTAATATCATCTAAGCAGTGTTCTTTTTAGAATATATGATTAATGACAATTAATTGCTGCATAAATAAATTAATCTAAAAAACACCCCACTGTTAACTATTTTTGAGAAAATAATAGCCATCATCCATATTATTCATACAGTAAGGCAGAAGAAAATGGTGAACAGAAACAGGTATGAACAGAAACAGGTATGAACTGTCTACAGCCCTTACATGTACAAAACCACCCTTCCCTATTTACCTATTTAATAACAAGAGCAGGAATAGCTGAGAGGGATGGGCAGTGTGCACCAAGAAGGCTTCCTGAATTTCTACTCAGCCAAATTGAGACAGATTTGCTGGAATTAAATAAATCAATAAATAAGAAGACACAACCCCTCTTGAGTTACATCAACAAACTAAACAAATCAAGTCACCTTCGACTGCTAAATTGCCTCTCTTCCATTCTTCAAAAAAAGCTGTTCTGGGAGGACTGAGCAAATATTTCCAGGTGCAAATAACTGTTGACTCCCTGTTTTGTGAAAGACGAGATTAATTCTGCCCCAGTTGAGTGAAAAAGAATCCTAAAGTTTTTTCCAGGCTAACCTGCACTCATTTACATAGAGTTGAGGGTTTTGGGCACTAATGAAAATAATGTATTAAATGTTTGGATTTTAATACTTCACTGAAAACAATGTAAACCTAGGTCCCACAGGCTGAACTTATCCATGCATAGTTCTGTGTTTAAAAGTGATTTCCACATAGATGTCAGTGCAATCAGAATAGCTCCTTCTGGAAACTACTCTGTAGAATTCATGTCATTTTTGTTGACCTTACTAGTTTAATCCTCTCCTTTTTTCTTATTTACTCAGTAGCAAGATTTGGTGAACTATATCCAAGAACTGTGGGGCTTGACCCAACACCAGCTCAGGTAAAGCAAACTGCATTTTGTTGTGCTCTGCAAGCGTCACTGAAACACAGATATCAGCAGTACAGTTTCCCAGAAGAATTTCCCAATACATGTCTTGGTAGTCTATCCTTCTTCCTCAGTTTTGGAGAAAGCACTTGCCCTTAACACCTCCATGCAGTTCACAAGAATCAAAGTTCCAGTTAACTCTCGCCAATGTTTTGTTACTGGGTTTTTCATTTTATCCAAGGCTGATTGCAGGTCTTGTAAGACATCCCTGTAACTGTCTCCATAATGGGCAGCCCAAGTGTAGAGAAAGTCATATGCAGGTTTCCACATCATCTGAAAACAAAAGGGAAAAAAATGACAAGGTTTAGTTACAGAAATTGAATTATTAAGAAAAAAATAGCTAAATCTTTCCAATGATAGAAAAATCATAGAAAAGAAAAAAGAAAATAGGTGTTTGATCCCTAGCCGCACTGAAATGCTTTATCATAAAAGGCATGGTGATATAAAAACTCCAGTAACCTTATATACTTCATTTCTATGAAATTCTAAAATCCTTAGAGGGGTAAAGAAAGAGAAATTCTTCATTCAGATGGTTATCCCCAATCCAAAATGTATCCCTGTCTGAAAGTATAACTCAGAGAACAGCGATAGAAAGAAAACCCCTAGTCATTTTTGCAATGCATAGCCAACAGCAGTTTCCCTTTTGGAGTTTGGCTGTGCTTTTGGTGGTTAATGCCTCCTTTTGTCTCACTAATTAACATCCTACTGTCCCTCTACTTAGCCTGGAACTTTTAAACTTGCTTCCTGCCTTTACAAAAAGGTTTTCTGGTAACAGCAGCTGGAAGTTGGGCCAAAGCCCAACTAGAGCTTTATCTGGCTACTGACATAAAAGACAATAAAAAAATGTTTTAGAAATTCATTGGCAACAAATGTAGAGCTAAGGAGAATCTCCATACTTTTTTGGATGTTGGAGGTAACATAGTGACAAAGGATGAGGAAAAGGATGAGGTACTTATCTTTGCCTCAGTCTTTAGTAGTAAGACCAGTTGTTCTTGGGATACCCAGCTCCCTGAGATGGAAGACAGGGATGAGGAGCTGAATGAAGCCCCCATAATCTAAGAGGATATGATTAGTGACCTGCTACAGCACTTGGACACACAGGTCTATGGGCCAGATAGCTAAGGGAATCTACCTAAGGGAAGAAGCTGGCACAAGGACTCACTGAGCCACTTCCCATCATTTGTCAGCAGCCCTGGCTAACTGGGAGGTCCCAGTTGACTGGAGGTTAGCAAATGTGACACCCATCTACAAGAATGGTCAAAAGGAGGATCCAGAAAGCTACAGGCCTGTCAGTCTGACCTCAGTGTCAGGGAATGCCATCATGTGGCACATAGAAGCAGGAGAGTCAAAAGCTTATATAATTAATCTTTTAAAATCAGGCCTTGCAATTTAGAAAGAGTCCCACAAGCAACAAAGGAAATTAAAAGGTAGGCTACCAGTACTCCTTATTGCAAACTACAGTATATTTTATGCTAAACAAATATGGAGGAGATCCTTAGCAAGTGTAATTGTCATTGATCTACTGACATTAATTAAGTTATGACAACATGATTCAAATACCAAGCAGGACTTAAGTCTTTCAAAGTGCTGGTGTTCATGGTCTGCTCAGTTTACAAACAGAAAGATCGTTTTCCCGAATGCTGCTTTTCCAAATTTAACTTGGGCTATCCACTTTCTAGTTTCCCACTTTTCACCGGCAATAACGGTTTTGCAAACAGCAATCAAGCTAGGAATTGCAGGGATGATACATACAAAAAGCCACAAAAACTGTCCTAGAAGGCTCTGGCATTTTCTTTTTTAACACAAACACACTTATGCATTGTAATAAAAGCATATGGACTGATGTGTGCCCATTTATTTGTATATATACACACAGAAGTGATCAGGAAGTCCATATTTTTTTTAACATCTTATTCTTTTTTAATGGAAAATCAGTTTTCATGGTTCTGAAGGATAATTCAGGAGGAAATTGGTTATTTCCTCAATATTATCTTACTAGTTTACAAATAATAAAAATCATGAAGCTCTACTTCCTTGATATAAGCTTTATTTACCTCAACCTTTGTGGAACTGAGTAGCAGGAAGATTTCTTTGCTCATAGTTCTGAGTTTTTCTCCATATTTGGGCTAAGAACTCGCAACATACCCTAAGATTAATTCTGCAATAGTTTCTGTAAACATCTCCCTCAGCTTCTGCTGCTTTTCTCTCCTATCCCCAGATGAAAAAACCCATAGAACTCATATCCCCAGTAGCAGGTCTCACAGTCTTATTCATCTGGCTTCTTCCTTCAGTTTAAGCCATAAAAAAGTGCTTTCAGTGAAGTTTCTCATTTAGGTCTACAGGAGGAAATGGTACTATCATTTACCCAAAATGAATGGTGTCTAGCTCTCGTTTTAAGCAAATCTAGGTTAAGTTATAACTATAAGGTTACAAAAGGACAAAAGAAAAGTGATAGGTAGGAAGGAGAAGAGTGGTGAATTCTTTCCTTTTATTAAACAGTCTATTTTGAAAAATAACATTTTTATGTACTACTGTAAATACTACATATTACAGCATATTCTAATGAACTAAAACAGCTCACCCTGGTTGCATTTATGCTGAGACTAGAAAGTTTCTGTGGTCTTATTTTTAGTTTGATAACCAAGGGAGCCAACAAGAGAAGCTGGGATTTCCTCATATTCTGCTGCTTGCAATGCCTTTTCTCTATCTCCTGCTTGCTTTCCTTATATTCCTGCTAGGCCAAGACATTTGAAGAATTGGAGTACAGTGTTCTGTCTTCACTAGAATGTGAAAGACAGTGACTGTGAAAAGATGCTATTGCTTTGCCTTATGCTAAAGGTCAGTCTGACACTGCAGTTGGACAATTGGCCAAAATATGTGTAAAATGCAAACGCACGTTTCTTCTACTCTGTCATGATTTTTTTTTTTTTTAATTAAAAAAAAAATTACAAAAAAGGGGGGATCAAGAATTTTATGAACTGGTCATCAGTGAAGCATGATTATCTCAGCAATAATCTACACGCTCACCACACTGAGCTAACGATACAAACAAGGTTTCCAAGGTTCTTCTCCACATCCACATATTCTCATGAACTGAACTGTGAATTGAATGGCATTGACCTTCCTGAATTATATCAAAGAAGATTTTCAGACAAAATATTAAATCACTACAGCATCCTGGGCATGTCTCACCTCAGGTATGTGCATGAGTTTTCCCTCTGCTCCCACTGCCTCTGATAAGTAGGTAGAATCATAGAATAGTTAGGGTTGGAAAGGACCTTAAGATCATCTAGTTCCAGCTCCTCTGCCATGGGCAGGGACACCTCACACTAAACCATGTCATCCAAGGCTCTGTCCAACCTGGCCTTGAACACCGCCAGG